>JADBJO010017180.1:7500-38423 GCA_016801955.1 Conus betulinus | reverse complement strand
TAAAGTATAAAAAGATACCTTCAAAAGGGACAAACTGAAGCTGAGAGAGAAAGACGGAGGGAGAGAAAAAACGGAGTGGAGCAGAGAGACTGAAGCTGAGAGGTGCAGACAGAGACACGTTGAGGCAGAGAGAGAGAGAGAGAGAGAGAGAGAGGCAAACATCAAATGTCCAATTGTAAGCTAGCGTTACATCGATTGTGGTAACACTTGAGCTGTTTGTACATTTTCCCCCTTTTCAAACATGTCCAATAACATGAGTCAAAACGTGAATAAAAGGTTTTTTTTTTTTTTTTTAAATGTGTGCAACACAGAGTGTGAAAAACAAATACACTGTACGTAATATGCACTCCCATACAGAAAAAAGGTAAAACTGGCGTTCATTGGCTTTATTGAATCAACTGTGTGACAAGGACACAGAATGTGCTTCTCTCTCTCCACTTTGAAACATATTTTAATTCTTGATCTGACATTTATATTCTAATGTCTGCACCTGATGTCATGAACTAAGCTTGATTAACTATTTGAACAAACCGATAAACGGAGCCACTCGGGTAAACATGTATGCATAAACACACACACACACACACACACACACACACACACACACACACACACACACACAAGACACGCGCACACACACACACACACACACACACACACACACACTCGCACGCACGCACGCACGCCCACCCGCCCGCCCGCCCGCACGTACACAACAGAGAGAAAGAGAGAGAGACGGGAGGAGGTGTTTGAGAGTCGGCGATTCCGACAAGGCGTACTCGCCACACAGTTCTCAACCTTTCCGTCTTTCTGTCAGCAAGTTTAATTAACAGCAAGCAGCACATCGACGATGAAACAAACAGCTGAAGAAGAGACAAACAAGAACTCGTAACCTTGTATGAGAGAAGGAAGGAGGAACGAACGAAGGAATAAAGTAACTGAGAACGAAGGCTGTAGGGAATGAATAATTAATGATATAAGGAAAGCCGTGAAAGAAATATGTAATAAAGAAAGGGAATAAATGTAAACTAGCACACAACTGACCATCCAGTCAATGAGTTACCGTGGCAAAGTGGTTTAGCATCGTGGACTCCCGGCTGAGTTCGATTCCCATCAGAGTCATGTGGGATTCTTCTGTACCGACCGGCTCCTACTCGGAGTTGAGTCTGCTATGGGGGACGACTGGGACACCACAGTCGAGTTTCATCCATTAAATGGGTGCGTCTTGGGACATGTTGCTCAAAATTTCCTGACCAACATTGCAGGTGCGTCTATCTCTCGGAGCCTGCTGACACCGGGATATCTTAAGAAAGTAAGCGTACAGTACAGCCATGTATGCAGTCTCAGACCGGAATGGAAATCCGTATCTCAAAATCCGTACATCATCTTCTTCATCCTCATTCTCATCGATCAGTTCTTAAAAAAAAAAATAATAATAAAAATAAAAAATTCTGTGACCCTTCAGGCCCTACTCTCGTGCTGACCTCAGTTTCGATGTCCTTACCACGTCTATGGCCTTGGTTTGATTCCAACGGGGTCACCGTATCGGCAAATTCGTTGGATGGACATGGTGGCCCCCTCCGGAGGGAAAGCTCACTCATGTCGGCTCCGCGAATAGGCAATCATTGTCGTCCGTAGACGGCTAAGTAGGTGTGTCCTGCGAATGTTGGATCGGAACAGGGGCCGCTGAACACCATCGAAGTGACTCGGCAGCAGTGCAGTGTCTCCTCCGGTGGGTTGCTTCTTGACGACTTGATATTGACTGCTCCCTGTGGATTGCTGGGGCTGGGGCGGGTCGGTGCGGTGCCGTCTGTGGCTGTGGACGGGGATCAAAATGAGCGGCGGCGTGGGTGCAATGCCACCGAGGTGGCACAGAAGATGGGACAGAGAAAATAACAGATAAAAAAAAAAACAGTCGAAGAAACCACCAAGCACCAAGCTAACCAACCAACCTACTCTTGTTACTCCCTATCCCGACAGACGTTTGAAGTGGGTCCGAAGAACAAACAATTGAAACACACACACACACACACACACACACACACACACACACACACACACTCACACACACACACACACACACACACACACACACAGGAGGGACAAATACATAGATACAAAAGCGTCTAGTTGATGTGCATATATTTTGCCTGTGTAGGCTTGTTTACATATTAACCGTGGATTTCCCTACAGAATTTGTCGGGGACAACTGGTGTAAGGTCTGTTACGTGCCTTATTCATAAACCCAAACTCTATTTATCGCTTCGACCAAAAGGCTAAATTGATAACAGACATAGCTACTTACTGAAACAAAGTTTGGAAATGCTAACAACATACTGATTATTGGAAGGGAAACACACTCAGAGAGAGAGAGAGAGAGAGAGAGAGAGAGAGAGAGAGGGGGGGGGGGGGGGGTAAACTGCCGTAATGATATGTGGGTAATGTGCATTTATATGCACAGCAAGTTTTGTCGCAAATCCCAACAATGTAACAATGATGGGCATTTACGTATAAAGGACATTTCTTCATAATGATTAATAGTGAGCAGCATCATCGTCATGCTCATAACAGGCATGAACATGTGCTGATGAATAGTGCGTCACACTGACAAAAACAGAGTTGATGATAATTCATGGTTAATGCAAAACGATACACAGTATCTATGTGACAATGCACATTCATGAACGTTGGTAAGTGACGTGCATACACGTTAGTACGTTGTTATGGACGTTGAGTAGCTTCTTATTTTTTTTCTTTTTTCTTTCCTTTTTTTCATTTTTGAGCGGCCAGATACTTTTAGATTTATTTCCATTCATGCCTGTGTGTACGTTCGTGCGTGCTTGCGTGCGTGTGCGAGCGTGTGTATGTGTGTGTGTGCGTGCATGCGTGTGTGTGTGTGTGTGTGAAGAGACTCGGTTTTAATTGGCATCTATGCCTGTGCGTGCCGGCATTGCTTTTACTATGCGTGTTTGTCATGCATTCGCTCGCATGATTTTTTTTAAATTTCGTTTCTTTCTCACACTTGTTTTCAGAGCTTCTGAAAATGACAGAATCACGTATGGTCATCGATATTAGCATTTCACTGGTAAAAAAAACACATGTCCTTAAAGCAACAACATCGATTCGAGGCCTTGATTACGAGCACTTTGATGATCGAAAACAAAAACATTAAACATAATTACACAGTAGCATTTCAGGAAATATCCTTTTTCTATGGCTGGAGAAAGTTTTCGTTTTTCATTTTTTAAACTTACACGGTAGCTTTCTGAAAGGAAAGAATGGCCATGGACAGATTTTGCATATTTCTGTCAAAGGGCCACCACTTACAAAGCGTTTTCTGGAAATTCTGTGAATTGGGCATTTCACACGAATGATCTATCTGTGTCTCACATCTTGCGCGGAATCAGCATGGGAACTATGTAAGAAACGTAACTCGTGCATGTACTTTAGCAAAACGCAACAAGGACGTCACAGCTGTGATTACGGTCACATAGTTTTCTTCTGTTGACAGCACGATTTAACTTTAACCAGATGATGTTTCAGCACTGTGACTTTAACGCCTCTTCTTCACATGCAGATTTAATGTCCAAAACACCTTAAGTGACATGGCAGATGCAGATAACCATCTGGGTTTAACAAAGGAGCACATCAGGGGAAGGGGGGGGGGGGGGGGGGGGGGGGGGGGGGGGGAGGGGGACAAGGGAAGGGGGGCCTATAATTATAACACCATAATGTCACCACCGGAACAATGATGAGCAGGAAAACAAATTAAAACATGCAATTAGAGCGACAGAATAATAACAGTTCACACTATAACTTAAGAAGAACCAACTCCTAGTCCGAGGTTTAAATCTTGCAGGTATATGGGTTTTTTTAACTTCCCTCTGCATAGATCACAAGAGTGGTCCATGTGTCAATGACACAGCCAAAAGAGGCCCTGTTTCATGCATGTGCTCACATAAACAAATGACTGAGTTAAGAAGAAAGACGAAGAAGAAGAAGAAGACGGAGAAGAAGACGAAGACGAAGAAGACTGAATAGGCAAGTGACTAAAAATGATACTACTACTACTACTGCTGAGTATAATCACAAATACTACTACTACTACTACTACTACTACTACTACTACTACTACTACTAGGAAACATCCATAGAATAGATACACCAAAATCGACGATGAGAATATCACACGAAAAGAAATGCTTGTCGTGATAAGAACATGGCGTCTTCTTCCCCGGACAGAACTGACCAATGTCCTTGAAAAACAAAACAAACAAACAAAACAAAACAAAACAAAACAACAACAACAAAAACAAAGGTCGTGTGACATTACACTATGCAGTTAGTCACTATCCGAACTATTTAAACAGAGAGACAGAGGGAGATGGTTTTGTGTGTGCCTGTCTGTCTGCCTCAGTATGTGTGTGTGTGCGTGTGTGTGTGTGTGTGTGTGTGTGTGTGGTGTGTGTGAGAGAGAGAGAGAGAGAGAGTGTGTGTGTGTGTGTGTGTGTGTGTGTGTGTGTGTGTGCGTGCGTAGATGAGAGCGCGCGCGCATGTGTGTGAGTGTGTGTGTGTGTGTGTGCGTGTGTGTGTGTGTGTGTGTGTGTGTGTGTGTGTGTGTGTGTGTGTGTGTTGTCTGTGTGTGTGATTTATTTCATCTCCCTCTCTATGTGTCTCTCTGTCTGTCCGTCTGTCTGTCTGTCTGTCTGTCTCTCTCTCTCTCTCTCTCTCTCTCTCTCTCTCACTCTCTCTCTCTCTCCAAACCTGATGGAGGGATCCCGAACACCAGCTGTATTTTAAACAGTTGATCTTGGGACAGGTGTGTCGACCACAGAAAACGTAGCGACATGTACACGCAGTAAGCCATGGAATACAGCTTCATTGTTTCCATTATGTTGTACCCATGTGTTTGTCATGTACACACACACACACACACACACACACACACACACACACACAGTGTCACGGCTTTGTTGCGTGATGCAGCAAGGTGGAAATGTATTACTCAATTCTTGCCACACATCACGCACACACAAATCAGATTCTTCAAAGAAATATGATTTAAAGGAAGAAAAAGCAACACGTGGTGGTACGATGATATGTGACAACGATGTGCATGATAGAACGTCGCTCAAAACAAACAATCATAGAAATCCAATGGGGAGGGGGCGGGGGGGGGTGGGGGGGGGGGGGGAGAGAAACAAGGAAAAAGTTCAGACTAGAGGGGTTAGGGGTGTAGATGCTTCACAAATGACGATGACGTAGACTTAGCTCTTGTTCCCTTCGTCGTTGTTGGCGTGGTCATTGTAGATTGTGGATCTGATGCCCCAGGCCCCCTCCTTCACGATTTTCAGAACGTGGTTGACGAGGTTACATGATGATGATCGTGGATTGACAGAAGTAGAAAAAAAAAAACGGACAGTTTCTCAGAAATCTCTTCATGACTGTACGTCTTCTCTTGTCCTTCACACACCCCCATCCAATCCCTTTACAATAGCACTATCTTAGTTAGCTTCTGTACACACTCTTGAAGTTTCTTTAGTTAAATAGAATGGTATCAATGAAAAAAAAAAGCTTATGAAGTTCGTTTTTACTTGATAATCTACTACAATTAATCTTACTCCATTATTTCGTTAGAAAAGATCATCTCACTTTACCAACTTCTGTTGCACAAATATGATTCATTGCAACTAATGCAAGTTGGATAACCTGTGGAGGAAATAATCATTGATTAGAACATTTCACGACACAGATGGAAATGTGGGTGATCGAAGATGGTGATGACATATCGCAACATCCGGGCAACGAGCATGCTCCGCCATCACGACACGAAATGTCGCAAAATAACCGATCGTGCATCCAACGGCTTGAATATGAAAAAAGCTTCTGCAAGTTGACGATAGTCATATAGATTTGCATTGCTAAGCAAATCGCATGAATGAAGAATAAGAATTATGCTGATTCAACGAACATCAGTTCCAAGTTACAAAAATGAATCTCTCAACACACACTAACAATCTATAAACAAGTCTAACCTACAAATCCAGACATCGCCTACCTCAAGCAATCTAACCGAAATGGTTGTGGAATTCTGGCTGGTGCTGCCACTCTGGCCCACACCATCCCCAGCAATGGTGCGTCCAGCCTTCAGTCCCTTCTGTGGTGGATCGCACGAATGGCCCAGCTCCCCTGGTCTGCGGCCGTCTCTTGCTCTTCGCCAGATTACTGAACCATTTCTCCACGGCTAGCGTGCTGTTGCCATCTTCAGTTTCAGATCTTCCTCTAATCCGCTTCAAACGCTGGATCGTTGCAGAGTTTGATCTTCTTGCTGTCATCTTTCAATGCCTGCTGCCCGTTGTTCCCGATCTCGCCGAAGATCAGTGTTGCTCGATGACGTTGAACGTTTAGTTTAGTTGTCAACGACAAAGGCAGTTCACTGGTCAACGGTAACACGTGACTTTACTTGGATATATCCGCCAGTAAACCATGGATACATGGGACGTAACAATGACGTAATTGTTAAAGACGTCACGAAATATCGGTTTCGTTCTATTTCTTTATGAACTTGTTCCATCACACACACACACACACACACATACACAGACGCGCACGCGCGCGCAAACACACACACACACACGGACGCGCACGCGCACGCGCGCATGTACGCACACCTCGCACACATACTCACACACACACACACACACACACACACACACACCACACGCGCGCGCGCGCGCGCGCGCGCGCGCGCACGCACGCACGCACGCACAACACATACTCCACTTCATGTTGCTTACAGGCCAGCTGACCATGAAGAGCCATATCAGGACTGTCATCTCATTAAAGTCAGTTCTGTACACATATGCTAAAGCTAGAGAGAGAGAGAGAGAGAGAGAGAGAGAGAGAGAGAGAGAGAGAGAGAGAGAGAGAGAGAGAGAGATCTATAACCACCGGAAAGTGCTTAAGTTTCTCCCTCAGAATTTTAGACTGGGTGAGGAACATTTATCTCCTTCAGGAGCAAAGAAAAAGGAAAGGGAAGTACTGTGTCACCAAACACTTGAATAGACAGAGAGAGAGAGAGAGAGAGAGAGAGAGAGAGAGAGAGAGAGAGAGAGAGAGAGAGAGAGAGAGAGAGAGAGAGAGGAGAGAGAGAGAGAGAGAGAGAAAGAGAGGAATATCACTCATGCACACACACACACACACACACACACACACACACTCTCTCTCTCTCTCTCTCTCTCTCTCTCTCTCTCTCTCTCTCTCTCTCTCTCTCTCTCTCTCCATTCAAAATATATATGAATGTGATTTTTTACTATCATCTTTTTGCTGTAATTTTTTAACCAGTGTTGTGTCCCTCCTACGCCGTGTGTGTTCTGTATCATTGTTCAACCCAGTTCGAAGAGACAAGGAGCTGCCTATTTGTCCTTCGTTCTCATTGTCTTGAATTTCATGCCTAGTCTAAAAAGATACCAAATAGGTCGAAACGCGTTGTGTTTATAATGTAATTTGTTTAGCCACTCACTGGGCAGTGCAGTACTTTTGTCTTTGGTCTTGTTCTAGTTTCCGCCTGCAATCACACCACTTGGAAGCCTAAAACAAACAAACAAAAAGTCACATGAGATGGTGCATCTCTTAAAGATTTCATCGAATCTGCTGTCACTTGTTTATCGCTGACATGATGCAAGTCCAACACATACGCAAATTGTGTGTGTGTGTGTGTGTGTGTGTGTGGTGTGTGTGTGTGTGCTGCATACAGTAGTTGTGTCAAGCTTGTAATTTAAGTGGTGTGTACATTTTATGGTCTGAAACCGGTTACGTTTAACACTCGAATAGTCGCAGGTGAGAGAGAGAGAGAGAGAGAGAGAGAGAGAGAGAGAGAGAGAGAGAGAGAGAGAGAGAGAGAGAGAGAGAGAGAAAAGAGAGAGAGAGAGAGAGAGAGAGAGAGTCTCCTTGTTTGTTCAGTGTGCTCTGTGCTGTCATATCTGCTATGCAAGTTGGTGTGGGTAAGCAGCATTCGTTTGGAGTTATTGGCGTGTCTTCATTTCATACTGTGAGACCGAGTTACCCTACATGTCAGCTGTTTAGTGTTCACAGTTACCTAACTCGTTGAAGATTTTACTTTTACACCAGTAGCAGCTTTAGGGTCAATGCACATGGGGTGGTCATGTCAATGATGAAGTGAAGGTCAAGTATTATACATAGTTAACAGTATTGCATAGTTAAGGGTATTACATGCACTGTGCTGGAACATGGATATATGTTATGGTTGTGACTGGTTTATGCATCTGTTATGACTTCTCTGCTGCCTGAGGCGTGTAAGCAAGCTATGATCAAACGGAAGCTCAAATTCCTGTCAGATTAGTGGCCTACATGCTCATGCGCATACCAACAACCCTTTGCAATTTTGTAAAATCATCGTGTTATCAAGTTTAACATCAACTTGAGCAATTTCACCAGTATCTGGCATGTCTTTGTTGCTAACACTATTTACATTAAAGGTAACTGGAAGATTGTCATTTCCAAGGGTCTTCTCCGGTCGATCAGTCCTAGATCAGGTGATACCAGTGACGTCTGTTGCTTTTGTTTTGTGTCTTGGGCCAGCTGGGACTCTAGTAATAGATCCATTGTTTGAGACAATAGAAATGAAATCAGCGTATTTTCTACAAAACTGTTATTCGCGACTTTTGAACAATTGGTGTCCTGAGAAGGGGCGTGTGCATTTAAGTCTCTAAGTACTTTCGGTTTTTCATTTGTTTTGACCTGTGTGTGTTTTTCTCCATGAGGGCCATTGGGACAATACACACAGATGATGTTATATACTGATTCATTATGGGCTTTCATTGCGCTGCATCAGTGGCAAACTCCTTCTATGTATCTGGTGGTCCTGGATAGGCGATGATGGTTGAATGTTGTTAGTCACATATTTCGTAAATGGCACACAGAACAGTCATGTGTAATTCGTTTATGTTAAAGAGTGGCTGGAAGTAATTTAACAAAAAGTCATTCACTACTGCCAGAGCACAGCCTTTATCCACACGTGAAATCTTTGTTAGCTTCAAACGTAAGTGTTTCACACTATCAGTGACAGAGTGTGGTGAACAGCAGCTAGTCAGTGAAGCGGAGAGAGAGACAGCGAGCCACTCACGTTTACATCGCTGGTGCGTATCTTCTGTAGGACTGGACTCAGCTGAAGGCAAAAAAAACACCGGATCTGAAAAGTTCTCTATTTTGGGTTATGTGCAACACGGTAGATGTGTTGCAACCAGTCCCGTCCTGTTCGTTGTCCATCCGCCACACTACGGTCTGCCCTGGGGGCATGTACACCTTCCACTGTATCCTGTACAGTTGCCAAAGACAGGGGTACCTGGCGAGACACACAGCCTTTACTAATTAAGATAAAGTTTGTCTGATCACTGGGAAGAGAAATGCTTCCTTCTGTATTGCCGTGTGTTTTTCACCTGTTGCTCTTGACTGAACGAGATTTTACATCGCTACTCGGTGATCTTGTCGTTCATTTTGATTATTCGATCTTTTTGTTTCATGTTCCAAGGTCCATGAGGTTCATGAATGTCACGGAGCGAAGCTCACAATCGGAAAAGAATAGCATAAGACATTCTGTGTATTGTTTGTGATCGCGCAAAGGGAAGTAACCATATGCAAGCCGTCTTGTTGTGGGAACCATTTTGTAAGAAAAAAATCTGCGATGGAAATCGGTTTCTGGCTGGTTGACCTGTATTTCCATTGTTTATGTACATTCGGAATGGCCGAAATGTTCAAGTCTACAATGTTCTGAAAATAAATCTGCTAAATTTAGGATGAAGAGACTGCCAAATCGATGTTCGATTGAAAAACGGTTCCAAGTGAAGCAGGCTGAACAACATATCTGAGTCAACCATCGGACAGCAGTATCATTGCAGCCTGCATTCCCCACCTTGCAGAAAGACCGTTCAAAGATGAGTTCAGAATACGTTCGCTGTTCATCGTGTCTCTGCACGCTGGATCATGGATCGCGGTCTTCTGTCAAGAGAGAAACTCTGGTCCGTCCAGATTCGTGCACCAATGGTTCGTTCTGTTAGGAACAACCTTTCTAGACCGTCATTTACGTCATGTTCGTTGTGAGAGATGTGAACAGTCCTTTTGAATCTTTCATTGTTGAAAACATGTTAAAACAACAACGGCAAGCAGAGGTGCGCAGACCTCCGCCAGGGTCGAATATATCATGGATCTGATCCGCCGGATCTGCACCAAAAGTTCATGGGTTCGTCCGTGGGTCACATTCAGTCTCTACATCCTGTTTTGTTCAAATTGGTTCTGAGCTTTCCTGCTGACTAGCAAATAAACTATTAACAAAGAAACCGTCAAATAATCAGCTGCCATGCTGAAGTGGATAGCGTCGCAGATTCGTGGCTTGGAAGTCGTTGGCTCGATTCGCATCAGAGCCATGTGGGTACTTTTGGACCTAACTGGCTCCTAGCCAGAGGTGACTATGCTACGGGCTCGGTTGGGAGGACTGAGACCACACAGTCGAGTTTCATCCACATAATGGACGCGTCTCTGAGAGTGTTGCTCAAATTTCCTGATTAACACTGCAAGTATGTGCTTCTTCCAGGCCTGGTTAATGGCAGGATGAATTATGAAAGTAAGCGTAGAATACAGCCCTGTCATGCAGCCTCAGATCAAAATGGAAACATGTAGCATAATGTCTATCATCCTCATTCTCATCGATTAGCATGAAACATAAAAAAAACGAAAAAAAAAAGAAAAAAAAACGTCTTAAATTCTGTGGCCCTTCATGCCCTGCTCTCATAATGATCTCAGTTTTGATGTCGTCTTCATGTCTATGGTCTTTGATTCCATCAAGGTCACCAGTCTCGGCAAGTTCATGGCAACAGTTGTTGGACGAACGTGGTGCAACCCTCCAGAGGGAGAGCTCATACACACTGGCTCTGCTACTAAGCAATTATTGTCGTCAGTGGGGGCTCAGTAGGTGGTGTCCTGCGCTTGTTGGAATAGAACAGGCACCACTGAACACCGACGTGACTCGGCAGCAGTGCAGTGTCTCCTCCAGTACGTTGCCTCTTGACGAGTTGACATTGACTTCCCCCTGTGGATTGTCGGTGCTGGGGCTGCGGTGGGCCTGGCCGGGTGGTGGCTGTGGCTATAGACAGGGTGTTGGAATCAGCGGCGTGGGTGTAGTGCCAAGGAGGTGGCGCAGTAAAAGGGACTGCAGAAAAAGAAAAACGCTTTAATAGGGGTGAAAAACAGTGTCCTCGATTTAAGTAATGAAGGAAAAGGAGAAAAAGAAGAACGTTATTTGAAAAGTGCCTTCATACGACAACACAAACACAGTTTGACCACTTTTAATTGCTGTAAGTCAGCAAGAAAGAACAAAAAGGAAAAGAACAGCATTAACATCCACAAAGATTTTTTTTTTTTTGTTTTCAGAAAAAAAAGAAAGCTTCGAACATAAAACAAGTAAATGATTTTCAATTTGTTTTCGGTGTATTTTCATCTTTTTTCCATGACTCTGCTTTTCTTCCCCTTCTGTTCCTTGCTCTGTCCATTTCCTGAAATTCTCGAATGGTGGTGAGTTATTCATTATTCATCTTTTTTCTCTTTTTTTTTGATTTGGTCGCAGCTTTTTTTTTTTTGTGTTTGTTTTTTTTTTGTTTTTTGTTTTTGGTTTTTGTTTTAATAGGTACCATCCTTTATTTCGAAAGTTCTTTGTCGTTTGCTTCCTTGATTATGTTTAACCTCTTTGCGATGTTGAACAGGTGAAGGTAAACACAGAGAGATTACAATTACACTCACTGACAAAGGGACATGATCACAAGTTGCCCGACAATCAAAAGCGCCTCCTGCATTTTGAGCGTTTTGTTCTACAATGGTTTTAGCGAAGATTGCGGTGAAGTCATTACACATGACCTGATTTTATACAGTTCAAAAGCTCTGATGATCATCAGTTTAAAAAGGGGCCGGAATAAACTCAGTTGGTAGAGCGCAGGACTCGTGATCCTGAGTTACGGGTTCGAATTTCGGTACAGACGGATTTTTCCCTCGGAGTTAACATTGGTTCTGACTCCATCCCCCATACAGTCCTTCGAATGATGTTCTGTGTATGAACGCACGCACATCTTGCACACACGTAAATTCTCATCACCAACCTTCGGAAGAGAAGGCCAGTTTGGCCCTTGGTATGGATGACATGTTGGACATAGCATGCACCTTACCCCGAAGTTGGAGTATGACTGCCTTAATGGCGGGATAAAAAAAAAAAAAAAAAAAAAAAAAAAAAAAAAAAAAAAAAAAAAAAAAAAAAAAAACATACACACAAAAGTGTCAGAATCTTCAACTCGATAAAGGTGGACACTCAAAGAAAGAAGAAGAAGCTGGTTTAGAGAACGACGGGTGACAGTTTTCAGATAGATCGAAGACTCTTATTATCATTATAATTTTTATTTTTTTTTAATTTTAATTTTTTTTTTTTAAATATTTATTTATTTTTTTTTTTTTTGGGGTCATAGTCTGATTTCGTTTGAACAGGCACACCTGATTGTTGTTGTTGTTGTTGTTGTTCTTGTTCTTGTTGTTCTTGTTCTTCTTGTTCTCTTCTTCTTCTTCTTCTTCTTCTTCTTCTTGTGCGTGTATGGGGAAAACTCTAAGTGTGTAGTCACCTATCACTAGATTGTCCAAAAGCAAAGAATACAGTGCACAAAGCTGGTACTAATATTTGACATGATAGATCGACTCCACTGACATTACCTAAAATGTTAAATGATTATGCTTTTCTTTGTTCGTTATGCCCACATCTATCAAGCAGTCCAGTAAGAATTTATCTTTTAACTTTCAACATCTCATATATAAAAAGAAATTACTTACACACACACATGAACACATTCACACACACACGCGCGCGCGCGCACAGGCACACACACACACACACACACACACACACACACACACACACACACACACACACACACACATGTGCGCATGCACACACACACACGCAGGTACACACATACACACGCGCGGGCGCAAACACACACACACACACACACACACACACACACACACACACACACACACACACACACCATTACACAATCTGTCGGTAAACACGTTAAGTGGGAAAGACGTTAAGTTGAAGAAGAAGAAGAAGAAGAACAACAACAACAACAACAATAACAACAACAACAACAACAACAATAGCAACAATAACACAGAGAGAGAGAAACGAACGAACGAAATATTTTAATCAGTATAGGCATGCCCCCTTCTAATGGGGGTACAATACAACGATACCAATAATACTTCATACAGCAAGGTAGCATGTCACAGCTGACACCAAGAAACTGACAGAAAAACATACAAAATGTACACAATACATGCTAGGGTTGGATTCCTTTAGTTCGGTTCAGTTCAGTGGTTTATATAACGTCTGTTCACCATTGATGATATTAGACGAAAAATATCTAAAACGTCATCACTATCAAACAATGCTTAACCCCAAGATTAAAAAAAAAACGTATTTGGTATTAAACAAAAAAAACAAACAAACAAACAAACAAACAAAAAAACGCATCAAAGCAGCTTGGCAATTTTAGATTGTGCGATAATAGTAGCAAAGTTTTGATGATAGTAGGGCTGGACAATATTTGACTGATATCTTGGACTTTGATATCAACAGAATTTTCTTTATAGAATGGAGTTAAGACAGAACATTCCATCAATAGATGATGCACTGAAATAGGCTTACCACAAGTACAAAAAACATGGCAAGAATATTTTGTGTTCCATGCATTTAACTTGAGTTTTGTTACTATCTTGGAAATGTGACGAGGACAAGTATTAACATATTTAAGATTTTCTCCACGAATTCTGTTATAAATACAACTTTCTAATTTTAGCAAACTTTCTGACAAAGATATTTTCAGTGAAGATAATGAATCAGGGCAATGTTTAGCTCCAGCTTTAGCAAGTATATCCGCTGCTTCGTTCCATTTCAACCCCACTATAAGTAGGAACCAGCAGCAGTCAATACATATTCCATGAATCCTTAAGCAGTGTATGAGGTGATGGATATCAAAAAGTAAATCTTTCCGAGCCTTACCGCCCAGTATTCTAGAGACTGCAAGACAGATTTAGAATCCACACATATTAGAATGTTATGAAAAGGCATAGGAGCATCATAAATGTAGCTCAAAGCCATCAATATTGCATATAATTCTGCTGTAAATATGGAAAAACCCTTTGCCAAGATGATAATTCTTTTTTCACATTTAGACTAGGAATGACAAAACCAGAACCACTACCAGTGGTATCTAGGACTGAGCCATCAGTGTAAATTTTCAGGTGATTACTATCAAACTTGTCAAGATGAACTCTGACATCACTAACCAAGAGATTACAGTTTTCAGTTTTAGAAACACTTGTGTAAATTGTCATCAAAATTTCCACACAAATGCTCCTAAGGGGGAATCTTAGGCGTGATGGGATCTTCAGAAATTGTTGATAAATCAATGTTACAATCAGACATAAGCTTATACGTGTAATTTCTAATCGGTTGTAAATGTGTAATGTTTCTAGCTCGTTTGGGATAATCTTTGTTCGAGTCCATCAATAGTTCTGTTGTAACTGAGTTCTCAACTGACAGGCTTCTAATTACATATTTTGATACGTCTAAGAGCCGTTGTTCTAGAAAAAAAAGGGTAAAACCTCTGCAGCTTGATAACTTTTGATAGTATTTGCTGCATGAAATGGCACCCCTAAGGGCAATTTCACTGCTTTGCTATCCTAACTTTGTAGCTTTTTAAAAAGATATTTTGGAGCAGAAAAAAAAAAACTTAGTTGCCATACTTTAATTTGGATCGAACTAAAGAGGTAGACAAATGCAATACATTTTTTCGTGTGTCTTGTCCCCAAGGCTGGTGGTTGATTCTTTTTAAAAAGTATTTTTTCTTGCCTTGGCTAATAAATGTTCAATATGCTTTTTCCATGCTTTTTCCAACTAAGTTTTGTCAAAAAAAACTCCTAAAAATTTAACACAATTTGATATTTCAAGATATTATCCTCTAATTTCAAAATAGGTAATATGGAAGGATTTTCACCATTATTAAATAGCAGCAAACATGTATTTTCCCTCTGACAATTTAAAACCATTTTCTTTTATATAATTTGATAAATTGTTTAGTTCCTGTTGATAAATTGTCTGCACATGACTGATAATCCTCTTATTCGAATTTTCCCTTAAACTGGTGTTCACCATACTGCGATATCATCAGCGTATTGAACCATATGTGTGTTCCTAGACAAAGCTTTTGAAAGATCATTACAAAAAAAATGGAGAATAAAATTGGAGCAATGATTGAACCTTGTGGGATCCCCATATCTACACTTCTGAACGATGAGTAGGTACTGCCAATTTTGTGTACACATATGTCTATCCTTCGAAAAAGGTTTTAATATATCCATACAATTTGCCACAAATTCCTATTTCCTTTAATTTGAACAGAAATCTGGCATGCCAAACATTATCATGTGCTTTTTTCAACGCAAAAAAAAAAAAGTAGCTAGCGTGCTTTTTCTTCGTGAAAATTGACGTTTGACCTGAGTAGTAAGCTTAACCAAATGATATGTAGTGCATCTCCCTTTCCTAAAGCCAGTCTTCTGGACTGGAATCTCGTTATTCCCTTAACTGATCATAACAGTGCGCCTTTTTTAAAGGCCTTATATAAGCAAATGCACGTGCTCTTCAGTACGTCTTCCTTTTGATTTGCCACGAGGAGAGCAACTCGGAACAAACAGCGATTTTCAAAGAATTTCCGAGGAATGTATTCATACCTTAAATCTTGCAGGACAGAACAACAAAGCAATAAAATGCACTTCATCTTCATTGGCACTTATGCATAAAGGACATAGCATATCAACGTTTTTTGTACTCCCAGTTGTTATAGAACAGGGAGTACTTTACAATGGAAACGAAGAAATGCTGTCTATGTGTGTGTGTGTGTGTGTGTGTGTGTGTGTGTGTGTGTGTGTGTGTGTGTGTGTCTGTCTGTCTGTCCGTCCGTGGTCAAAATGTGTTCCACTTGCTCCAGACAAAACTACTGGGCCGATCTTTCTGAAAATTTGTAGTATGTTCATTATAGGTCACGGATAATGCCCGATGTGTGTGTGTGTGTGTGTGTGTGTGTGTGTGTGTGTGTGTGTGTGTGTGTGTGTGTGTGTGTGTGTGTGTGTGTGTGTGTTTTTACCGTTATGGCCGTTACTAAGGACCATAATGGCCCATAACGGTTTTCCTTGTTTATGGAATGTCTCAGAAAGTACTTGGCCGATCTCTCTGAAAATGTGTAGGCATGTTCATTATGGGTGACAGATCAAGCCCAGTGTGTTATTCTACCGTTAAGGTCGTTACTAACAGTTATGACGGCCCATAACAGTTTTATTTATGGACTGTCTCAGAAAGTACTTGGCCGATCTTTCTGAAAATTTATAGGTATGCTACTTATGGGTCGGGATCATGCCCAATGTGATATTTTACCGTTATAGCCGTTATTAATGGCCATAACGGTTTTTTTCTTTATGTAATATCTCAGAAAAGTACATGGCCGATCTTTCTGAAAATTTGGGGCATGTTCATTATGGGTCACGGATGATGTCCGATGTGTTATTTTACCGTTATAGCCATTACTAGCGATTTTTCTGCTTTACAGAAAGTACTTGGCAAATGTGTAGGTATGTTCATTATGGGTCATGGATGATGTCCAATATTTTATTTTACCGTTATAACCGTTACTAACGGCTATAACGGCCCATAACGATTTTTCTATTTTATGGAATATCTCAGAAAGTACTTGGCCGATCTTTCTGAAAACTTGTAAGTATGCTACTTATGGGTCACGAATCATGCCCGATGTGTTACTTTACCGTTATAGCCATTATTAAAGGCCATAAAGGCCCATAATGGTTTTCCTTCTTTCATGTAATATCTCAGTAAGTACTTGGCCGATCTTTCTGAAAATTTGTAGGCATCTTCATTATGGATCACAGATGATGTCCGATGTGTCATTTTAACTGTTATAACCGTTACTAATGGCTATAACGGCCCATTACGGTCTTTTTCATGGAATATCTTAGAAAGTACTTGACTGATCTTTCTGAATTTTTTTTTTCTGTCCCAAACTCCTGCGCCACCTCAGAGGCAGTGCACCCACGCCGCTCATTCCGACACCCCGTCCACAGCCACAGCCCGGTCGGCCCCCCTGCAGCCCCCGCACCAGCAATCCACAGGGAGCAGTCAATGTCAAGTCGTCAACAGGCAACCCACCGGAGGAGACACCGCACTGCTGCCGAGTCACTTCGGTGGTGTTCAGTGGCGCCTGTTCTGCTCTAACATACGCAGGACACCACCTACTAAGCCCCCTACTGACGACAATAATTGCTTAGTCGCGAAGCCGGCGCGAGTGAGCTCTCCTTCCGGTGGGCGCCGCCACGTCCTTCCAACGACAGCTCCCATGGACTCGCCGATACCGGTGACCCGGACGGAACCAAAAGGCCACAGACGTGGAGAGGACTTCGAAATTGAGGTCACCATAAGAGCAGGGCATGAATGGACACAGAATTTGAGACTTTTTTTTTTCTTTTTTTAATGCTGATCAATGAGACTGAGGATGATTAAGATGATGCTACGGATTTTCCATTTCGGTCTGAGACTACATGACAGGGCTGTACTCTATGCTTCCTTTCATGATATATCCCAGCGTCAACCAGGCCCGAGAGATACAGGCACCTGCAGTGTTGGTCAGGAAATTTGAGCAACACTTTCAGAAACGCATCCATTAAGTGGATGAAACTCGACTGTGTGGTCCCAGTCTTCCAACTGAATCCGCAGGAAACTTAACTCTGGGTAGGAACCAGTCGGGGCAGAATTACTCTGACTCATGACTCTGATGGGATTCGAACCCACGACCTCCCAGCCAGGAGTCCACGACGCTAACCACCTCGCCACGGCGGCTGGTCGACAGGCATGTAGGCATGTAGGCATGTTCATTATTGGTCACGGATCATGCCCGATGTTTTATTTTACCGTTATAGCCGTTACTAACGGCTATAACGGCCCATAACGGTTTTTCTTTTTTATGGGATGTCTTAGAAAGTACTTGGCTGATCTTTCTGAAAATTTGTAGGTATGTTCATTATGGATCACGTATTAAGCCCAATGTGTTGTTTTACCGTTGTAGCCGTTACTAATGGCTATAACGGCCCACAACGGTTTTTCTTCTTTATGGAATATCCTAGAAAGTACTAGGTCGGTCTTCCTGTAAATTTGTAAATATGTTCATTATGGGTCATGGATCATGCGCGATGTGTGTTATTTTACCGTTATAGCTGTTACAAACGGCTATAGTGACCCATAACGGGTTTTCATTTTTATGGAATATCTCAGAAAGTACTTGACCGATCTTTCTGAAAATTTGTAGGTATGTTCATTATGGATCACGGATCATACCTACAGTATACCCTGTATCAGAGCTGTATGTGAAACGACCTTGCCGGTCGCCATTACATACACCATTTATTATACATAATTCTCAAGCTGTGCACATATTCAGAAGGAATTCCACATACCTATTAAGTACATTGTCTTCAGAGCACCTGTTGCCACGTAAGTAATAAAACAATGAGGTAAAGAAATCTGCTGTTATCCAAAATATTTCGGCTGCTTAGCCTTCTTCAGCAGGAGTTCTTCGTTTGTAAACAAACGCAACGTCATTATGTCTTTTCGATTAGTTTTACGTCAATTGATGATGTCATAGTGTTCCTTGTCACATCAAAACATTGACCCCACGTGGTGGCAGATTTTTAGCTTGAAGATCCAGAATCGTTCACGCTGTTTACGTCAGTCCGTATTGTTTGTGTGAATCCTTTCTACGGGAATGCACTGGATGTTGTGCAGTGTGTGGTTCGGTTTGTTAAAGTGTTGAGCGACTAGCGTGTTTTTCTTTTTGCTGATGTTTGATCTGTGTAGGCAGAACCTCATCTTCAGAGTGTTCTTAGTTTCCCCGACATACTGTGTGTTGTTGCATGTGTTGCAGAAGAGGATATAGATGATGTTGGAGCTGTTGCATTTGAGTCTGTGTCTTATGTGGAGTGTCTCTTTGTTTGCTGGTTTTGGAATGTGGTTCTCTCTCTCTCTCTCTCTCTCTCTCTCTCTCTCTCTCTCTCTCTCCTCTCTCTCTCTCTCTCTCTCTCGCGCGCGCGCGCGCGCGCGCGCGCGCGCGCGCGCGCGTGTATGTGTGTAAAGGGGGGACTGGTGGAAGAGTTGGAGGGTTGAGGGAGATGGGTAAGGCAGGTATACTGTGTTCTTGTGCCCTGTCGTTTGTTCCCAACTTCATTTTCCTTCTGAAAAAATGTGAAAATGATGAAAATACAAGAGCAGTCTCTTCGTTAGTCTTGGTCAGGATCTACTTCCGATCTTGCGCATCATTCTGTAATTGTTCCGCTTCCTTTGATCCAAAGGAAGCAGACGGTACATCTGCTAAGCAACAACACTCGATGAATGGCGAGTCGCGTCATATGAAGCGAACATTTCAAGTAATGTAGCAGTTTTTATTAGCGTAGCCTTTTCAACCACCGATCGACAACCTTCTGGCCATTGCTGACTTAGAAAAGACCCCCCCCCCCCCCCCCCCCCCCACCGCACTCCGCTTCACCCCTCATCCCCTACTAGATGTAGGGATCCACCCCCCCCCCCCCCCCCACTACCCTCCCCACCCGATGCTGTAACTCCAGTTGGGTCACGTGAGGTGATAGCGCTTTCCAGAAAAAGTGGACGGTGATCTCTGCTCTGTCCGAAACGCGTCAGTCAGGGACTTCTCTGGGAGGGCGGTTTGGAAGTCATTCCGGAGAAGTGCAAAAGAAAAAAATGAAAAAAGAACATTGATTTAGATGTTCTCTCCTCTCTCTCTCTCTCTCTCTCTCTCTCTCTCTCTCTCTCTCTCTCTCTCTCTCTCTCTCTCGTTCGTTTGGTTGGTTTGGTTTATGGTTCTGTTGCGTAAGCTTTATAATTCTATGACAATATTTTTTTTTTAAGGCTGATGAAAATGTCTTATGTAGGCCATTGCACATAGGGTGCTGATGCTCTGGTCCCAAAAAAGAAAATGGGACAAGGACAGCAGCCATGCTGCAGCCATAGCTCTTGCCCACCTCCCCCAAACCCCCGTCTCTCTCTCTCTCTCTCTCTCTCTCTCTCTCTCTCTCTCTCTCTCTCTCTCTCTGCCCCTTCCTCTCTTCATCTTCCCTCACAAAACACACACACACACACACACACACACACACACACACACACACACACACACACACACACACACACACACACACACGCTCGCTCACTCTCACACATTGTTAGATGGACTTGATGGCACTTTCTGGAACAGTACACTCACTCATCCTGGCTCTGCAACTTAACAATAATCGTGGTAAATAGAGGAACTTAACACTGGTGCCCTGTGTATGTAGGGCAAGAATAAGGACCCGCTCAAAACCACCGACATGACTATGCAGCGTCACCTCTGGTGGGCTGACTCATCACGGTCTAATACGTGTTGCTCTCTATGGATTGCTGGTTTAAGGCTGCGCCAGGACCATCCTAAAAGTGGCTGTGAATGGGAGAAGTGAAATTAATGGATGTGAGTAATATCATGGGGGATACAACAAAAGAGAGACAAAGAAAAAACAAATATTCTATCCAATAATCCCAGCCGAACGAAGAACGTCCAACGTACACAAGATGGAACAGACGAGATCTTCATGTGTGACAAATGTGCTTCGTTAGAGTCCATCGTATGACAGCACCAATTTTAATCAGGAAAACGGACAGTAAAACATTCGTTTTCAACCAGCCTGAAAGGGTATCGGCATTTTCTCTGGGTACAGCTAAATACCAAGTCCCTAGCAGCATCAATCCTGATGATCAAGAAGTATTTGAGATGCCGTGGATAATGGCGCACTCGCCCAGGAAGGGATGGAATCCCGTGCCTGTGATTCAGCTCACACGATGCAGATTGTTATCTACCCTCTTCCCACTAGACCCTAACTCTTGCTCTGCGCGCTAGCCCTCCGAATGACACGACAAACTAAGAACCTAGGCGCAACATGCACATATAACAAGGTACGGGACTAAGAGAGGGTCCCTGGGTAAAATTCTGTTAGAAAAATCACTTTGAATTTCAACAAAACTTTCGCAGACTGAGAAAATAAACCATGGGTGGTGCTACACCACCCGGCTGACCACGTGGGGCACATCAACTTTACACTGATAGATGAATGAATAAGAAACGAACTGCATTGAATAAACTCTTATAATATTGAAAAGAAGTATGTGCCAATATAGATACGATTAAACGCGTTTGGAGAGACAGACAAACTGATAGATAAAAAAAGACAGACGTTTGAGCAGAAAATCACAGCATTAGAAAAAACTACACAACTGTTTTCCTTTGTTCTTTTATCCACCACCTTCACAGTGTTGTTTCAATTTTTTCCCCAAAACACATTTCATCACAACTTGCATTTTGTCTCATTTGTTAGAGAGATAGGCATTCACAGGCACACGTGCACGAATATACATACACATACATGTACGCGTGCATGCTTACACACACACACACACACACACACACACACACACACACACACACACACACACACACACACACACACACACACACACACTACACTCACACATACAGATACACAGGGGTCGATTTTTTTCTTTTTATTTGTGTGTGAACATGAACAAGAATGCCCTTTTTAAAAAAAAAGTTGAAAGACAAAAAAAAAAAAAAACGTATCAACGCAAAATTTATCAACGCAGAAACAACGCAACGCCGTTTTTGGCTTCATGGACAAATTTTAAAAATATCACTGAAACGTGTGCAGAGTACTTGGTGCTATCGAAATGTTCCTAAATTATGTACAGAACATCCGTGCCACGAAAACTGTCGTTGAGGCCTTTCCGAATGCGTGTGTGACAAAACATTTTTGAAACATGTGCAGAATATGATGGTATGCTCCCACAAAACTGCTTTTGAAGCTTGAACAATATAAACGTGTCACACACACACAACAACAACAAAAAAAAATTGGAAGCATTATAGAATACAATTGTCACACAAAAATAATTGTCGAAGCACTACAGAATACATGTGTTAAAAGTTGTTGAAACACAATACAATGCATGCGTTACAAAAATGGTTGTTAAAGTATGTACAGAAAACATGTTTTCTCAAAAAACTGTTTTTGAAGACTTTATAAATATATGATGTCACACCAACTGTTACTGGAGAATGTGCAGAACACGTGTGTCGCAAAAGCTGTTGGTGAAGCACGTACAGAATATATGAGTTACAAAAAACTGGTATTGAGGTGACCACAAAATAAGTATGTCACAAGAAGTCGAAGTATATGCAGCAGAATGCATGCTGCGACAAAAAACCATTTTTCAAGCATAATTATACAGAACAGGTGTTACAGACAGTGTTACTGAAGCGTGTGCAAAATACAAAATTTCACAAAAAATAATTGTTTAAGCACGAACACAATACACCGTGTTATCAACTCTCTCATTGAAGCATCTCCAGAATCTATTTTGTGACAAAAAGTGTTGAGTTGAGAGAGGGAAGTTGAAGCATGCATAGATTTTATGGGATCACAGAAAAAACTGTTCTTGCACGTTTTCAGAACACATGGTACTATGTTGTGTTTGATGTATTCAACCTGTTCACATCTAGGCCTGAAGATTATTGTGTTGCACATTTGCTTAACAACTGTATATTTATTTTGTTATTTCGTTTGTTTTTACACAGCAATGAATTCTTTTTCGTTTTTTGTCTTCTTTCCTTCTTCCTCTTGTTTCTTCCTTCCTTCCTTTCTTTCCTTCTTTTCTCTCTGTCTGTCTGTTGTTTTTTTTTGTACAAGCAGCACATTACCAGAGTGAGTGTGCCAGTACACCACACATGAGAACATTAACAAACCCAGACATATTGTGTCAAAAGCCAAAACACTAAAATCAGCAAAAAAAAAAATGTTCATGTGTGAGAGAACATACAGACTATGCATGGTGTGAAAGAGACTAGTTGTAAAAAAAAAAAAAAAAAAAAAAAAGAAAAAAAAAAAAAAAAAAAAAAAAAAAGGAAAAAAAGCTAGTTGTGGGAATTGTTTGTGTTTTTTCCGCTTTTTTTTTCAGATGAAGAGGACAGTGTGAAGCACCAAAAAATAAAGAGAGGGATTTCGGCCTTATGAGGAAAACAGAATTGAAAAGAAAGAAAAAGACACCGCCGTAGGTGCTCCATTAATCCGACAACTGATGCCAAAAAACACACACACACACACACACACACACACACACACACACACACACACACACACACACACACACACACACGGTACGAAAAATCTTTTCTGAAAGTATTAACACAGTAAACTATGTCACATGAATTTTTTATTAAACAATGAGCAGAATAAATAAGAATATAGGTTTCTGGATTCTGGATTCCAAGTAAGTTTTTGATTCTGAGTCTATAACTACGTTTCTAATGAGCAGAATGTGTTTTCCTTTGTGTCTTTGGTCAAGAATCAGGAGTGACACGTCTGTGACATAAAGCTGGACTTGAAGACTCCTCTTTCCCCTATGAGAGGGAATCCCCGCTATGCTAGCCAGTGCTTGGCAGACCAAATCGCTCAGTGCTACAAGTTCACTAACAGGGGGGCGGGAAGGGGCGGCTGGAAGTCATGTCTACCGAAAAAAGCGCGATTCGTGTCATTTAGTTTACACTTTGAAATAAATTATTGAACCGCTGCATTGTTGGCGTAAAAGTTACCGCTAATACACTCTGAAGGAACGTTGGAGTTCCAGGACTCCCATATGTGGACACTGAACCCTTAACATTGTGAAGGAGAGTGTGAACTCCCGACTCCCGTGTGTTGACACCGAAATGTCAATGCTATGTGGAGCTCAGATTAAGACATCTGTTACCAAAACGTTTTGTTCAAGCTTCTTCTTTGCCTGTAAGGGCAAACTTACTTCTGTTAATAGTTGAGGCCGTAACATAACCCTTCTCCTTGGTATTCTTAGGTATGACGAATCAGGTTTTACTCTACGATGCTGAAAGTCCATGTATAAGCTCAGTAAAGTGATTTTTTGTATGCAGACTCACGCACACGGTCCTCGGGACGCGGTGTTGTTTGATTGTTGGCCAGGCGAGAGGATTCCAGTTTGGCACAGTCTCTGTATGGCTGGGGAAAATTCGGCCGGAATAGGCAAACGACTGGCATTTCAAACATCACAACACTTTATACGTGACAACTGCTGCATACAACTAAACACTCACTATAAGATTTAAAAAAAAAAAAAAAAAAAAAAAAAAAAAAAAAAAAGGTCCCACGATTAAAGCAGCTGGAATTTAAAAATCTTTAAAAAATAAATACAATGTAGCAACAAGATATTAACTGGCATGAAAAATCGAACTGTGGCAACAATAAAGCAACTTGCCATAAACATCGCATCAAGATGAACAAGGAGATAACAACAATAGAGAAATAGTTAATTAACGATCAATACAGAATGAACAAGAAAGTAGTAACAATACATCCACCACTTATAAACAGTTGTAGGAAGATGAACAAGGCAGGTGGCAACTACACAGTAATTAGCAAAAAAACCATAATAGTAAAGATAAAGAAATAAAGTTAAAAAAAAAAAAGAAAAAAATGACAACGGTAGATTTATTAGCTATAACAATAAACAGTACGTTAATTAGCAGAAACAAATCCATTAAGATTAAAACGAAGAGCCGATAAGGCTTAGGTGTAAAAGCGTTTAAAACAAACAATGTGGTTTCTGTAGAGAATGTGATGTTAAAAAAGTGGTCATAATAGGACCGGATTTCGATCTGGAACGTAATATCGTCAGAACAACTATTACTGTAAATCTCTGTGCTGAATATGATGTCTGCCAAGCAATGATTTTTCGACCCAGATCGCTGAATAGAATATGTTGCAGCAAAACAGTCATTACTACTGAAGTTCACTGTCTTCTTTATTAGTGTGTATCTTGTCATTGTTAGTGCTGACCCCTGTGTAGAACGTCTTACCAACAAGACAGTCATTGATGGAGAAGATCACCGTTTAGAATGTGATGTCAACAAAACGGTCATTAATGGTGTAGATTTCTGTATGGATGTCAAAAGAAGAGTCATTGTGGTTGCTAATCTACGGTGGATGTAATGTCTACAAAACATTCATTAATGCCGATCTCTTTGTATAATATATCAACAAAACAGCTATCATTGGAGTAGATTTCTGCATAGAGTGTGTCCCATCAAGACAGTAACCATTAAGTCATATATATATATATATATATATATATATATATATATATATATATATATATATATATATATATATATATATATATATAAAAGTTTAAAAATATGATTAAAAAAGGAGATTAAAAAACCACCAAGAAACTTGTTTCGAGCTCTCTGCTCTCTTCAGGGTATTCATTTTGGGCACTATATAACACCGGTAGCGTGCCCAAAATGAATACCCTGAAGAGAGCAGAGAGCTCGAAACAAGTTTGTTGGTGGTTTTTTAATCTCCTTTTTTAATCATATTTTTAAACTTATGTCGCTCCCTTCCCGGTAGAGCGTTTTTTAGAGTTCTTGCTGGCTCTCTACTTTTTTTGTGATGTGATATATATATATATATATATATATATATATATATATATATATATATATATATATATATATGTGTGTGTGTGTGTGTGTGTGTGTGTGTGTGTGTGTGTGTGTGTGTGTGTGTGTGTGTGTGTGTGTGTGTGTGTGTGTGTGTGTGTGTGTGTGTGTGTGTGTGTGTGTGTGTGTGTGTGTGTGTGTGTGTGTGTGTGTGTGTGTGTGATGTCTTTAACTTTGAATCATTATTTGTGCAGATCTCTATGCAGAAAATCAGGATCATTACCACTGTAGGTCTATTAACGAAAACTGTTAGCTCTTCAATTCTAATACTCATTAATGCAGATTTCTGTGAAGAATGTATTGTTCTGGGATCAGAATTCTCACAGGTACATCAGGATCTTCCACAGGATGAGTCTCACAGCCATCACAGTCATGGTAGGGACATGAGCATCGGCTCAACCTGAACACACGCACACACACACACACACACACACACACACACACACACACACACACACACACACACACACACACACAACGCAAGTGAATGGCTAGCGAAGGTTGGGGGCAACAGGGGTCGGTAGGGGGACGAAGAGAGACTCTACCTTCCCTTCATGTCCTCTGCCGGTTCATAAAACATTATGAACTTTAAAAGAATGAACTGTTTGACAAATGAACGAAACAAAATGCTTTACCACAACACCAGTCACTACCGTTCCTTTGAATCAGAAAACTACATTCTTCTGGTCATGAATTTTGACCCTTGATTTAAAAAAAAAATATATGTTTGATTACCACGTTTCTTTGAATAGTATCTCATCTAGTACACGGTAAGAATGTTAGCCATTATATATCAGCTCAACTAGTGGAAAGCTAGGTGTATACAGAATATGTACATTTCTTTACGTGTTACACCTTGTCAGCATTACATTTTGACTGTCAAACATTACTTCCTCACGCGCAACATGATCTTTCTTTTCAACAGATACAGCAACATTAAATATAGCTTCCACAGCCCGAACATAACATTCTTTCCCAGCTTTTTGGCAAGTTATAGCTCAACAGTGCCAATCACCATGATTATCATTATGGAAACATTGACACAATAAACACAGAAACATATAAAGGGAGACGATATCAATATGTGCTGTCAAAAAGCTGTGTCCCCTCCATTCTGAATAGCGCATGCCTCATTAACAGGTGTGTAGTTCAGTCTTTGTGATTCAATTGTTAAGAAGTTCATAAAATCCGAAAAAATGAAGTTTTGTGGCATTATTTATTATATATTCATGAAGAACAGAAATTAAAACTTAAAAAGACAAACTTCAAACAATCTAGTTTCTTCTGATTTACTTGCGTTAACAAAAACTTTATTCACTCAATGTTGTGATAACAATGAACAGATTTTGAGCACAGTAAGACAAAGCTTAAATAAGATATTCAAAACGCGTCATAATCTACCGCTATGAGAGTCATATGACCGTTTTTGGTCATTTGGTCATACTTGGTTCAAACACTAGATTGCCAAAACAGAAGTAGTAGTGATAAACAAGAAGATAAAAATACACTCTAATATGCGGGTGGGACCAGTTACAGAATGATACTGCTGGGAGCAATTATGTACCACCCTTGGAAGCCCGTGGTGTGTTCACATAGGGTGCAGGCACACATAGGGTATGCCATTAAGACATCAAGGGACATAACTGCTCCCTGGCAGATGCTATTGTTTCATAACTTTTTTCTCTACATTGCCAAAAACAGAGGTTATGAAATAAAACAACCATGTTGCCTGATGAGCATGATAAAAACATCGCAAACACAGCTCTTACATTGTTCTTATGACAGACCAGGGTCAGGAAAAGGGGTAGGGAGGACAGAGATAGAGAGAAAGAGAGAGAGAAAGAGAAGGAGAGACAGATAGACAGACGGACAAAAAAACAGACAGACAGAGAGGGAGAGAGAGACTGAGGTAGAGATGAGGCAGGGAGGTGCTAATTAACCCCAGGAAATATGGAACATCGATACAAGAATGTACAAATCATTTTGTAAATCAATGTAAAGATGACAGTTTCAGCTTCCATGACAGTTATTACGAAATCGTTCTCAGTCGGACCAGACGTTGACACTTTTGTGTACGTGAAATCAAACTGAATGACGTAACAATTGATGTCATACTAGTTGGAGATCAAGAAATATAGCATTCAATGAAAAAAGCAAAAAAAAAAAAAAAAAAAAAAAAAAAAACCGCCCCGTGCCTCATAAGACTAAGTAATGTAATGTTCATGTAAGTCAAATGCTTGTCAAATCGCAAAATCATCATCACAATTACCATCGCATACACACACACACACACACACACACACACACACACACACACACACACACACACACACGGTCGCACGCACGCACGCACATACACACACACACGCGCGCGCGCTCACGCACGCGCATACACACACACACACACACACACACACACACACACACACACACACACACACACACACACACACACACGGTGTAGACATACACACACAATAGATGTACACTCGTCCTGTAGGAGTAGGGGTGTCGGGGATGGGGAAACGACGTGGGATGAAGGGAGGGGCGGTGTGTGTGGGGGAGGCGTGACCAGTGCTGAGTGAAAAAAAAGGGGGTAAAAACAGAATTACTGCGCCGTCCAACAAAAGAACACACAAAATGGAAAACAAACACACAACGCTTTTCGATCTCTCTGGTCTTCTCCAGGCAAGATGAATGTCACTAAAGACAAAGGAAACGAAGGAAGAAGCGACAGTGATTTATTTCTGCGACCTGGATGCAAATTTTGGTCTCAGGTGAGCGACCAAAACCACAGACTGATTCCAGAGAGACAATGCTGTTCTAAAAAAAAATTGTTCCGGCAGAAGAAACCCGGAGAATACACTCATCTGATTAAGAACGGAGATTTGGAGATGGAATTAGGGAGTGAAAATGTCAGATGGTCAGGACCAGTGCCAGCAAGAGATGAGAAACAGACTGAAACAAAGACTTTGTGAAATTCTCGATTCAACAAGCAGCAAGCGCAAATATTTCAGGAAAAGTGTGGTATGTTTATGCATGGGCGATTGTTCAGCCTCGCGGTACTCTTTTGAACCTTTGGAGCTTTGGAAGCAAATGTTTGGGGACATCAGTGAGAAAAGAATTACTATAATAAAGCTTCAACACAACAAAAAGTGCTGATGGAAGCTTTGGTAGCATCCACAGACAGACAGTGGCGGACACTGCTTATTCTGATAAGTTCTCGACATGTTATCCTGATGTATAAGATTTGAAAAAAGAACATTGATAAGAGATGACACCAGGTTTGCTGACATGGGGGAGAGAACTAAAGGTCAGTATTATCAATACAGGTTGTGTTTGAAGTGAGGGATGCTTTTTTTTAAAACGTAGGACTGACATTTACCGAATTAAAACAAAAAATTCTATCACTAACTGCAGTGTGTTGAGTGTCATCCAAGACCTTATGTTACTGATGCGGTTTTGAATATTTTCCAGGTCTTGCTGGACATAAGTACCAAGATGGACTGAGCGAGCAGTGTGTTATTAGCAAAACTTTCTTGAGACAGAATGTCTCGGTTTGCTATTTCAAAAACAGGGCTCATGTAAATGATAAACAATACAGGTCCCAGAACACAACCTTAAGAAACCCAGTATTCCAAGAGTGTAGCTGGAAGACTGAGGCATTTACTGTGACTTTCTGCATGAGTTCATTGTGATGAGACTGTATCTACGCCAGGGCGGTGCCCAGAACGCCAAAACAATATTGCGGCCTGAAACGAAGAATTCCACAGGCAATTACATCAAATGCCTCTGACAGATCAAAGAGAGGAAGAACAGATATCTTATCACCATCAACTATTGCAAGAAGATCATTATAACTTTAAGATGTCGGTCTCTATACTGTGACCTTATCGATAGGCTGACGGATGTGAGAAGTGCCAAGGACAATGTAAACTTACATTACATTTGAATTTGGTCCTAACGAAGGTGCCAGCATCAAGAAGTCTGTAGCTAGTTGCGTGACAGTTAAACATCATTTCTCTGTAGGTCACAACAACTTTATACACTGGCAGCCGGGTGTTCCCATCGTTGACTAAGTAAACCTTCTGGATCTGAAATGGGCATTGTAATGCACTGGTCATAAATCACCAACAGCAATCACGACAAGATTTCTGCTCAAACAGTATCTTAATTATGCACATCATTACATAAACATTCACCTTCACTACCACCATCATTTTCACATCATGTGTATTCCTGTCTGACAAGAAATGACCGACAGCAACTTTTCAGTCATAGAAATGCTTTGTTGGTGAACAAAAGCTACTATTTTGTTGTTGTTATTTTTTGTTTCTTTTCAGTTCATTGCTTCCGTCTTGATCGTGGCTCCCGGAAGTAGACAAACTATGGCTGCACCTTTTACGAGAATTAAGTCTCTGGGATCGTCGGCTAGTTTCTGGTTATCCTGTTAAGTATAGATATCATGGTGGTTTCGAAATACGCTCACCCCTCACCAACTCTCGCTCATTTTCTTCCCCTCCCCCTCTACCTCTGTATGGAGCTACTCACAAGGTTAAACATGTTGTCAGCATGTCCTCATGACATTACAATTTAAACGGAAACACACACACACACACACACACACACACACACACACACACACACACACACACAATGGATACGCAATGGCCTAGGAGTATATTCTTATTTTTTTTCCAAACAACAACTTCATATGAGAGAAATACAGTTGTAGATTTTCTTAGTTTTAGGTATTCTTTATCAATCATAAGAGATTTCAATTAGCCTTCTGTAGCCTCTCTGTCAGCCATCCCAGATTTCTTCAATATATGCTGGCATGTCCATCCTGTTGGATGGTCTTGGATGGGCAGTCATGGTGAGACTAATGTCATCCTCCACTGTATTCCATTTAAAGGTCTTGAACAGTCAGCCATAGCGTGATACCTTTCTAACCCCCACTGTACCCTATCAAATGACCTTCATCAGGTTGTCATCGTGATACATGTGTCCAGCATCCACTGTATCCCTTGGAATATTTTTGAACTGGCAGTGACAGTGAGATACACAACTGCCTTCCAATGCAGTCCACCCTCTACCCCAGGCTGCGTATTGGTCTTGAACAGG
>JADBJO010017180.1:0-5000 GCA_016801955.1 Conus betulinus | reverse complement strand
TTACTCTTCCTTGTCAAAAAGGATATAAAGGAACGCTTGTGCCTTTTGCTGCAACACCTGGTCTCCACCAACGTCTGAAAATCCTGCAGCAAGATTGACTGGATGTTTGAATTGAATATGTGCAGTTGGGTAGCCGTTCTGATTACTTTTGGGAGCATGATGTTCTTCAGTAAGACGAAGGCTGCTTCCGCCTTGCCTATCTTGGCTGTGACATGTCAGCGCCATTTATCTAGCAACCCCACTGCCAATGTATGCAAGGGCATCCACATCCTTGGTTGGCTCTGCAGCAGCTGAGTTTAGACAATGGTGTTGATTTCTCATGAGTTATATTCATCATGAACCCTAAACTAGCTTATGTCATTTTCGAGAAGATGGCTGTGTCCTGCACCTCCTTTCATCTGCACGAGAGTATTGCTCAACAGTTCAAATAGCATGCCAGTTGCCCTGGACTCGTATATGCACTAGCACCAGTCAGTTTAACAGCTGACCGTTCAATAGTGGCTACATTACCATTCCTGAACGCATTTACTAGTTATGCTTATGTAATAGGGGTCCTAAAGGACAGTGGTTGCATGTTCAAATCTGCAATATTTTTGCCTCTTGCTAAAGAGTAAAAGTTACTCCTTCAGCAGCTCTTTTGGTCGGTTTACAAACGCCACATCAGTTTAGAATGTCCAAGAAGTGAATGTGCTATTCTTGGACTCACAAAAGCTTAAACGGTTTACAATTCTGACTTAATTTTTTAACTCCAAAGAAAATCTTAAGTATATCAAGAAAAAAATCAAAAGTAATGGCAAAGGGCAAATACGTTTGTTCCCATGATAAAACAGCTGCAGATCCATAACTATGAACTATCGCTGCTGAGGACATTGATTCAGTTAGTACAGACACAGGCACATGACACAAAGACTAATCCAACAAACATCCTCAAAAACGTTTGTCCAGGCTTGCCCTTTTTCTTCGAGCTACAGTGTGCACACAACGGTGACTTGAGAAAGAAACAAAGTAGCATTCACTTATAAATGACCTATTCGTTTTGGGTCTTAAAGATATTCAAATAATACACGTAGCAAAACACACACACACACACACACACACACACACACACACACACACACACACACACACACACACACACACACATATGAGCGTTATACGATTAATATGAAGGAAAACTGAAGGGAGCTGTAGAAATGTAGATAGTAAAAACATAAGTAAGAAGGCAGCGTTTCGTTCCATAATGAAATCAGGATTGCTCTGTTCACCAAACTAAAGCTGCTGACAACACCCATTTGCTGAGCACAATGTATATATATATTTTTTTTCGAGAGAGAGAGAGCTCTTGAAGTCGGGCAAACCTGAGCCAGTACTACTTACCTGATTCCCCACGGAACGAAGCATTGGACGAACGCAGTAGCGGTTCCCTGGTTTAAAGGTATGGGGGTTGGTTTCCACCCATCCAGAAGTGTTATCTCCATTTACAAAGCTAATATACAATGTCGCATTCATTTCCTCGGCGTGAAATGGGATCTCGAAACACAGCCGGTATTCTGCAACGTCACACAGCGATATGAAAACAATAGTCCTTACTATGGCAACAGGCAGCATGGCACTGGGCAGCTAAAGGTAAGAAGAAAAAAGAAGAATTCGAGAGAACACGACAGGACAGGAAGGAATGCAAAAGAATACGACAGAGTAGAGAGAAGGACAAGTTCGGAAAGGAGAGATGAGCAAGTAAGAACAGGGTGAGATAGAGCAGGGTGGACCAGGGAAGAGAGGAAAGGATTAAACGCTTTGTAGAATAGAATAGCATAGGATAGGTTAGGATCTGGTAATATTGAATAGTGTATAATAACACAGAATCTGGCAGGATAGGGTATTGTCTGGTAGGATAGGATAGTACTGGAAAGGGTAGCATCTGGTAGGATACTACAACTTAAGGTAGCATGGAGCAGGGTAGAACAGCAAACGATGTAACAGATCAGGATAGGATTTGGCAGGATAACAGAGAGTTAGCTCTGAAAGTTCTGCCACAGGTTTGAACACAATTAGTCTGCAGCACTGAAGATAAGGAGGTGGCTTGGAAAGAAAGTAGCACAAATCAATTATTAACTGAAATCCGTTCAGTTTCAAGAGGAGCCTCACATTACTACGGTTTATTAAAGCAGGACAAGACAGAACCAGGTTTTTGCCATAAATGGAATGTAAGATTACAGAAGGAAGTAATATGGGTTAAAACTTTTCACAAAATTCGACAGATAAAAGACATAAAGTTAAGATGGTTTCAAATGAGAATTATTAACAGAATATTGGCAACCAATGTTATTTTGCAAAGCATGGGAATTGAAGAGTCAGAAAAACATTCAGCATATATTTTGGCACTGCCAGCATGTAGTATCCTACCAGCATGTAGTCTTCTCTGCAAGGTAGCTTCTTGGCAGATCAACTCAAGAGAGAACCTCTCTGAAAATGAGCCTTTCCAAGTGATCTTTAGTAACTTTTAAGGCACTTCATGTGGTAGCGTGCATGCTTTACGGTATGGCGCACACAGACTGTCCAAGACTCACAGGCGTATCATACTGCCTGCAGTGCAACAGTCTCGTACACCTTCAGTTTTGTGGCGAGCCTTATACTGTTCCTCTCCCCCACTTCCTCGTGTCAAAAAAAAAAATGCTTTGACGATGTGCGTATTGACCTCGTCGTGAATGTTACCAAATCTGGAGAGTTTACTGCCAAGAAGTGTGAAACATTCAACAGCATTCAGCGTTTGTCAACGATTTCTGGTTCCACCAGAAGATTTTGAAGCACAGGACTCATGTCCTCCTGCTACTAATCGTAAGCCAGAAGCAGTCACAAGCAGTTCAGAGTCCTTGTATGTTTTGCTACCTCAGTGGCAACACTCAGCGTACAGTCATCCGCAAACAAGAAGTCACACAGTGACTGCTACTCTTCCACCTGGTCTTGGCATGAAACTTTGCCTGTGAAGCTTCCCTCCAACCTCCAGCTTGATCTTGATACCAATTTCATTGTCATGAACTGCGTCTGACAATATGGCTGAAATGATACCAAGCCGAACAGCTCGGATCCCAAGACACAGCCATGTCTGGTTATCTGTACCTATTCCAGCATCGAAATCGTCAATAACTAAGAATTCATGTTCATGGAGCATTGCGGTTGTAATGCCCCCAGGTCTTCATAAAGCTTGTCTGTGGCATCCTTTAAATTTGTCATGCTGGAAGCACCTGTACGGATGCTGGTGGCATGGTGCCATCCTCTAAGGGAGGACGTCAGTATCAGAATGGCTTTGACTGGCCACCTGGATCTGGTGAAGGTAGCTGGCTGGTCTGATCCACTCGGTGAGCTAGCATCTGTTTGTCTAGGTAAAGTCGGGACAGCTTAAACATCTGCTGGCTCAGTAGGGCAGACAGGCGACGACTGGGAAAGCTAACAGACAAAGATGACATTGTTGGCCTTTCACTGCATCCTGACCTACCTCCAGTCATTTTGACCGTGTCTTGCCACTCAGAAGACATGACATAGGCTAGAGCGACTGAGTGACGTAACAGCATGTGCAGCTCTCCTTCACTTTAAGTCAAAATATCACCCGACCCAATACTGCGGTGATGGGCAAGTGGGAAACAAAGCAGATACAGCTACACTTGAAGTGTAGCCGCAAATGCATTCACAGGCAGCCCAGAGCAAAGGATTGCTCGCAGGTGGTCGAAAAGCAGCTATGGAGTTTGATAGCCTCTGAGGTATCAAATCGATCTACGTATCTCCTTTGGATCAGGAAGGTGCCAGAAAAGGTGCCTCACATACTGCTTTATCCTTAGGATTAGATGGAGCAGGATACGGTAGAGTAGTAAAGCATAGATAATTTGAGGATAAGATCTGAAAAAGTGGGGGTAGAGAAGCCTAGACAGTTTAGGGCCAGACAGACAAATAAGGTGACCAGCAACTTCTGATGACCCACCTTCTTTCTCTTCCTCTGGGGGAGTAATGGCCATGGGCATTGCCTTGGATCTGTAAAAGAGCTCAGGGTTGGCAGTCGTGCGGAAAAAAGTTGGCGCTCATTCTTTCTAAGCCACTAAGATGAGGATAACGATAATGATGATAGTGAAGAAAAAGTATAAACGACGAAGTCGATGATAATGGTAACGATGCTGGTGACAACGATGACGCCGACCAAGATAATGATGATGGTGATGGTGATGATGATGATGATGATGAGATGATGATGATGATGATATGGACGAGTGTGACGACAATGTTGATGATGATCATGATGAAGACAATAACGACGATGTTGATGGTAATGACAACATCCACTTTGATGACGACGTCGTCGACGACGATGACGATGGTGATGATAATGCTGCTGCTGCAGATGATGATGATGATGATGATGATGATGATGATGATGATGAAGTTGATGAAGATGATGTCGATGACAACGACGATAACCACACCGTTGACAACAACGACGACAATAACAATACGATGGTGATTTGACGGCTTCAATTACAATAGTGGCGACGATGATGATGACGACGACCATGGCAAAGAAAAAGATGACTCAGGATTGCCTTTGAAATTTCCATTTGTAGATTATGAATAGCATACCAACTATTTATCTTCTTTTCAGCCATGTCAGAGAAGCAAATGCACGACACCCTGTCCCAGAGAGAGACTGGAATATTGAGTGGATATATGGACGTGCACATATGCTTATGAGTACAAGCATGCTCTTTGTGTGCTAAACCTGCCTTATGCACATACGTATTCACGTAAGCAATACCTTTTGTTCCCCCTACCTGGACAAGCTTGCGATCCTGCTATGAGAATATACTGCTGTAGTATGGAGCAACAAGTCCCAAAAGGCACACAATCATTAGTCATCCATGTATTCGCGTTAGTTCTTTGTGATGAGGACTGACCTGAGTGCAGGGCTGATTTAATTATCGAAGGTTGCTCGGAGAAATGAAGAGCAAGATCTCAAC
>JADBJO010017179.1:15000-38429 GCA_016801955.1 Conus betulinus | reverse complement strand
TTTCATATAGTAATCGTTTCAATAGGTTTATCGTTCTGTAGGCCTCTCTCTATCTCTCTCTCTCTCTCTCTCTCTCTCTCTCTCTCTCTCTCTCTCTCTCTGCACGCGCGCGCGCGCGCGCGCGCCGCGTGTGTGTGTGTGTGTTGGGTGTGTTTGTGTGGTGTGGTGTGTAGCGCACGCGCGCGTGCGTGTGTGTGTGTTTGTTTGTGTGTGTGAGAGAGAGAGAAAGAGACAGACAGACAGACAGACAGACAGAGACAGTGTGGTGTGTGTGTGTGTGTGGTGTGTGTGTTGTGTTTGTGTTCCATTCTGTTAAAATGGTCACTTGCCGACAGTGGAAACATCAAACTCCCTCCCAAACAAATGGCCAGTAAGGAGAATGAAAGACCCACTAAGTGACCACACTCAGTGTTTTTTTTATGACTGACCAAAATAGCCGGCCAGCACGCCATAAAAAAATGTACCACAGTTGAGAGGACGGTAATGCGGCAAAGATTTAAGGACTGTAAAGACGTCAAGACTTCAGATGTGTTTGTCGGCGCTCACACCTAGCTTAAACAGCCGGGTGAGAAAGGATGGGGGAAAGGAGGACAAAGGGGGGGGGGGGGGGGGGGGGGGGGGGGGGGGGGGGGGCTATCAGGCGGGGTGTTAATGTGTGCGGTGAAGATGCAGGATGATTACCTGGTGTGAAGATATACCATCCTGACTCGCCTATTTCTAATTCGCCTATGCCCCAATTCACCAATCCTCATTCGTCTACTCCTGTTTCGCTTGTTTGCGATTAACCAGTTCTTGTTTCACTTGTACCTAATTTACTTATTATTCGCCTACACCCAATTCACCTGTTCTGGATTCGCCTATACCCATTCCACCTATTTGTTGTTCGCCTACGGCCGCTTTACACATTTCTGATCGGCCTATCTTCCATTCGCCCAAACTCATTTTCCCTTTCCTGATTTGCCTATACCCAAAATCATCTATTCCTGATTCGCCTATATCTGGTTTGCCCATGCCTGATTCGCCCATACTCGATTCACCTATTTTTGTCTAATCCAGATTCGCCTATTAATTGTTTGTCTATTCTTGATTCAGCCATACCTGATTGCGTCATTTCTGATTCGCCTATTTCCGATGCCTATTCCTGATTCACATACACAGTATTCGCTATTCCTGATTGACATACACACTATTCGCCTATTCCTGATTCACATATACACTATTCACCTATTCCTGGTTCACATATACACTATTCACCTATTCCTGATTCACATACGCACTATTCGCCTATTCCTGATTCACATACACACTATTCGCCTATTCCTGATTTCACATGCACACTATTCGCCTATTCCTGATTCACATACACACCATTCACCTATTCCTGATTCACATATACACTATTCACCTATTCCTGATTCACATACTCACCATTCACCTATTCCTGATTCACATACACACTATTCGCCTATTCCTGATTCACATACACACTATTCGCCTATTCCTGATTCACACACACACATTCACCTATTCCTAATTCACCCGTGCTGGATTTGCCAACGATCCTGATTCATCCATACCATGTCGGCTCGTGTATTCCGTAAACACATACATACAGGCCTTCACGCCGGTGGATGCCAAGCCACTGCATTGCAACCGGGGTGAGAGTCTTTTGTTTCTAACCGGTTTTAGTTAAGCCATCACGAAGGCTGCCTCACTCTCTCTCATCTGTGAAGTTTTTGAGTTGTAAGCAATGATATGAATTATGTTCACACACACACACACACACACACACACACACACACACACACACACACACACACACACACACACACTTTTATATATATAAGTGGCACTGTAGGGCATAAACGTTACTAGTAGCAGGGAAAATGGAACGATGCATCCGGCCTGAAGATAGAATGAGTGGTTTAATATTCTTTCAGAGATAATGGGGAAGCGTAGCGGGGGTTGAAGAGATAAAAACAATCCGCTCGCTTGAAGTGAGAATGGCACGCGGTTGTAGTGGTGGGCCTGAAGTCCGAAAGGGTCAGATGTGGTAGAACTGAAGCTTGAATGGCACGAAAGAAGCAGACTTCAAAGTCAGCATGGAACGGGTTTAAACAGGCTAGGAGTCAAAATGGAACAGGTGTAGCAATTGTTAGATCAGAGTGCAATGGACGTAAGATGTTTTACGTTGAAGTGAAATACGTCTAACATATTTGAAGACAGACGGAAATTTGAATATGACAGAAACAAATGTAAAATGCTTGAAGTCAAATGGAATGGATGTAACATGCTTGAAGCAGAATAGAACAGATACAGCAGGCATGAAGTGAGAATGGAATGGGAGTTACATCCTTGAGATCCAAATAAAACGGGTGTAAGATGCTTAAAAATCAGAAGACAAAAGATGTAACATACCTGAGGTCAGACTAGAACAGATGTAAAATGGTTGAAAAAACAGAAAAGACAGTTGAATCAAAATAAACCACATGTAGCAGGCTTGAAGTCACAATAGAACGGGTGTAACAGCCTTGGAATCAGAATGGAACATGCATAGCAAGCTTGGCGTCTGAGTGGGACGGGGTTCAACTACTTTTTGCACACGTGGGATCACCACCAACATGCATAAAAACAATGACAAAAAAAATCACAAAAAAAACACGAGAAAGCTTGTGTATTTACGTGGAGTGGCAAGAAAAATCAAAGACTTTTTTAAATTCAGTTTGGTGGTAAGATGCATTTATTTCAATATCTATTTCACGGTAGATGAAGGGCTATAGTTGTAAATTGCAGGACATAGCTCCACGTAACCGAGTGTTATACGTACTAAATCATCGCAGTTGTTTTTTACATGCATATACCATACCTCAGGCAAAAACCTACGCAAACATGTTCATACACATATGCACACAAACACATACCACACGCTTCAACGCAAAGTGACACAACCTACATTTACACATAAATATGCATTGCGTGTGCGCATACTCACACACACACGCGCGCGCATGCGCGCGTTCGCAGTCATGTGCGCACGCGCGCGCGCGCGCGCACACACACACACACACACACACACACACACGATGAGACTGCAGTAGAAGTAGGACAAGACGATTGCCCTTTCCACCAAACACTGCCACAAAACTTCCATCATAAATAGACAACACACAATGTCCACGTCCATTCCAACCTCTCACCTAACTCCTGAGACCAGCGAGTCTTAATAGCCCCCCTTTCCATCCCTTTCCCTCCCACCCCGTTTCCTCCCGTCCGACACACAAACAAATAACTTGCTGTCATTACTCGTGGCAATGTTGACAGAGTGTGTGATGGAGAGAGAGGGGCAGCAATGGGGCGAAAGCCATGATTGTGTCGACGAACCAGTTTGGCCGTATTCAAAAGATATAGGCCACTGGGTGCCAGACGTATTCACTGGCGCTCACAGTGGCCAGGCCATCATATGATGGCATCTAAACTGAAAGATTAAGATGGCTGCAATTCTAGGACCCCACTGACCCACCCCAGGCCGATTGTTATCGAATAATACGGACTTTTACAATAATCGTTACTAGTATTATCGTTGTATGGATATCTTCGTAGTTAAATTTTCGTAGTAGGTAAATTTTCTGTGTGAAGTTACTCGCCACTGAACAGCGCCGGCTGAGTTTCCTTCTGCTCATGGCCTGCACAGTGCGCCCTGTTTCATTCGCTTGTCTTTGTTATTTCTTTATTTACTTTTGATCATTCAATCGCTTTTGTTTATGAGCTTATCTATTTATTTATCCAGTTAGTTAGTTAGTAGTTAGTTACTTACTTACTTACTTACTTACTTACTTACTTAGTTTGGTTGGTTGGTTGGTTGGTTGGTTGGTTCGTTCGTTCGTTCGTTAGTTCGTTAGTTAGTTAGTAGTTAGTTAGTTAGTTAGTTAGTTAGTTGTTACTTACTTAGTTACTTAATTAGTTACTTAGTTAGAAACGAACTATTGCCTAACTCTCAAAGTAATGTACAATGACTTTTATGTCCATGGTAATACAAAACCAGTACTTTGTTTTTATTCACTGTTCCATGTTTCATTGCGCACGTACGATTTTGTAAATCCCCAAAGGAAACATATGTATAGCATCAGAAAATAGATGTTAACATCGTAAATAAAAAAAAAGGCACTACGAACATCGCTTTTGAGTTTTTGTTCACTGTAATGTAATTCAAAACACGTTTCTCCTTGTCTTTAAAATGTCATTCCCATCATATATTTTTGCGTTCATTGTTGTCTTTATTGTTGACGTCTTTCCAGCAATATAATTAATGTCGAATGATTTGTTTACAGTGTTTGAACAAACAAACAAATACTGATTGTGTTGCATTTTGTTGACATATCAAGAACCCAAAGTTCTTGACACGAATTCTTCTGTATTATGTCCTATTTTCTGTTTCTTTTTGTCGTAGATTCACACAGCCTGAAAGTTCTGTTTCGTTCTCTGTTGAGTTTGTTTGTTTGTTTGTTTTGGGGGGCACAAACAAGTCTTTATCGGCCAAAAAACAAATTCCTCTCTTTTTGACCATTTTAACGCACTGCATGCTGAGATAGATAGATAAATAGACAAACAGACAGACAGACTGACTGACTGACAGACAGACAGACAGACAGACAGACAGACAGACAGACAGATAGATAGATAGATAGATAGATAGATAGATAGATGTGATCCATTTAAATTGCACTTTTCTCTGGGATGTGTTTGTAATGCTTAGATGAACATGAAATTATATTTACGTCGACGATTCAGATCGATTTTGTCACTTGAAACCATGTTGACTACGTCCATATGACGGAAGAGCGCATGGAGGGAGTGGGAGGGGACAAGTTTGGTCAGGGATGATTTATTTACACACTACAGTAGGGTAGAGATTAGTTTTACGTTCCCGTGGGCAAGAGGCTCAAAGGGACATGGTGTCCCAGACCGAAGTCTGTAGTTTTGGTGCCAGGATGTCTAGTCGATGGCAAGAGTCTTGGACACGGTTCCAGACGACGGGGACTGTCCTTTCTCGTTCTGGATTTCTTCCAGACTGGAGTTCGGTACTCTTCTGTTTTACTGCTGAATTGGTGTCCAGCACTTGGCTTTGGTTCTGTGTGAGCTGGTGTCCACTCTGTGGTTTTGGTCAGCCGTCTGTGGGTGTCGGTACTCTCCCCCAAAAATGCCTTTTTTCTCAGGGCTACTAGGCGGTGTCCTTCATACTCGAGTGGCGATGATCCTGCGCTGCGTGCGGCCGCCTCAAGAACGAGTAGGGCAAACGTTGCTGGAGCGCTGAATGATTGCCTTCTATGGTCCTGACTACGGCCAAAACATGGTTTGCCAGGTCACGGATATCGCAGTCAGGCAGCGCTCCATCGCTGACCAACCCACGTCTTCAGATACCGTCCCCAGGTGACACTGGAACAGCCGCCGTCACCCACAGTGGCTGGAAGGTTGACTGCGCCACCTGTCGTTGACCTCTCACATCAACGCCCTTCGAGAAAGGTCTGCCACTTCTCCCTCCCCACCCTCGGCAATGCCACTTGTGACAACACTAGTAGCTAACAGATATTGTACACTGGTAGCTGGTAGTTTAGCAGAGTTCATAGAGGTAGCTGATAGTTTAGCAGACTTCACAGAGGTAGCTGGTATAGAAACAGTGCTTTATATATAGCAGAAACCCGGACCGCATTGCCGTCAACACGGTGCCGCGGTCAAAACTAGCCTCGAGTAGCTATCATGATATCAATGGAAGTTAATACTGTTGCCTGTATTTATTTCCTTTTTAGGGTGAGACCAAATAAAAACTGATTTGAAAACAACCAAAAGATAAAAAAAAAAAGACCCCAGTGGCTGAAACGTCCAAAAATTGTGCTTTCTCTTAAAGGTATTCAAACATATCAATTTTTTATGAAAATCTCAGTACCAAAGAAATAGAATTAAGCATTTTACTTCTGATGATTTTGTTGTTGTATTAATATTTGACGATTGGAGGATGTCGTGTATGCAGAAAAAAGTTCCCACATCGAAATACGGCTCCTTCAATATGAATATGCGATGCTAAACAATGCATCATCAGGACAAAGTGGTTACTGGGTACAATAGGGGCTGAATGGGGTAGGTAGCGGGGGAAGGGGAAGGAGACTTCAAGAGAATGTTTCTGTCTGCCTGGAGAACCAGACAGGGCGGAGTGGCAGTTGACGAATGTACCCTCCTATCAGAAAGCTCTGCTTTGGGGTGATAGTACTCCGCCAAACTTTTTTTAAATCTTTTGAACACAAGCCAAATACAAAAAAAAAAAGTGATAAGGAGCGAGAATTTTCTTATTTGATGCACAGTACGAGGAGACGAGTTAATCTTCTTGCATTGCAAATGACAGATATACAAATGCACAAAACGGTTCTTCGTGGAGCGATACCCGCGAGGGAGCTGTCACAAGTTCTTGTACATTCAAACATTCCAAGGCGTTTCAGTCTCTGTATATTGATGGGGTAAGGTGGGTGCAAGTACGTACACACACACACACACACACACACACACACACACACACACATATATATATATATATATATATATATATATATACATATATATATATATATATATATATATATATATATATATATATATATATATATATATGTGAGTGTGTGTGTGTGTGTGTGCGCGCGCGTGCGTGCGTGCGTGCGTGCGTGCGTGCCCTTGTCAAAAAGGGCTGTATAGTTCTCGGACAATAACAAAACTCTCTCTCTCTCTCTCTCGGGGTCAAAGACGGACGTAGCAACATGGCGACGTGTTTTTGTTGAGCTGCGATTGAAATCTACTATAAGTGGAACAGCGCCAACTCCAGCGAGGTAGGGAAAGTCCGGCACCATGCCAGCGTGTCCTCAGCACCACCGGCAAGTCACAGGCAGGTTCTGTTTTGTGCTCATGAAGATTCTTGAGAAGAAATCCTGCATCAAACATCCAGGGGGCATTTTGTTGTTGTGGAAGGGATGTGGTACAATGGGAAAACACAACCTGCTCTTCACTGCCACTTATGAAATGTTGTGCTGCAAGACTGTCACCTACAAACGGGATGATGTGCCTATGGTCAGAAAGGGACGTTTTGGTGTCATGACAGCTATCGCCATGGTTTTCCTGTCTTTCCTATTGCTGTGTTCTGGGGATGTTGAATCCAATCCAGGCCCAGTTTCACCAGAAAAGAACAACATGCAAGCTATGTACCAGTGTATCAGAGATAGCATCAGAGATGAAATGAAAGATGTCACCAGAAAGTTGAAAGAGCAGCAGGCTGCAGAGCATGAGGTCCTGAAAGCAAGTCAGAGGAAGCAGACTGAGAGACTGGAGAGCAAGATTCAACAAGTAAGTAATACTCTGATTGAACAGTTGGAGAGGGTGGAGAGAACACAGGGTCAAATCGAGGAAGAGTTTAGAATGCATGAGGGCGTGTTGTGATAACCTTCTGAAAGAAAAACCAGGATCTCAAGAAAGAAATGAGAGACACTGAGACTCAAATGCGATTCTTTGGAGAACCACAGTAGGCGAAATAACCTTCTGTTTGTAGGACTGAAGAAAGACAAGCCAAAAGAAGACTGGAATGACTGTGAACAGAAAGTGAGAAGTGTGATCAGAGAAGGCATGGGCATTGAGGATGAGATAGCTATTGAGAGAGCGCACAGAATGGGAAGAAGTGAGGTCATCATAGCCAGATTTCTTTCATACAAGTCAAAGACTCTGATCATGACGAATGCAAAGAAACTGAAAAGTTCTGACAAATACCAAAATATCTTTGTTCGAGAAGATTTTTCTGAAATTGTGCGCATCAAAAGGCAAGGACTGAGAGAAAAAGCCAAAACACTATACGACAGTGGCCAGAGGACAAGAATGAAATTTGACAAGCTGATCACAGAAGAAGGCATATTCACCTATGATATTGAAAAGGGGAAGTGGTCAGACTGAGCAGGGACAGAGAGACAGACGGTGAAAAAGAACATGATGAGAACGAGGAGGCTGTCATTCACAGTAATAATGGTGATCAGGAGACAGAAATCAAGACCAGTCACAGTCAGTTTGGGATTTTAATCCTTTGTCAACTGACAGCAGCAACAGAAGTCCAAGCTCCTCTCTCACCCTTTCAATGGCGGAGTACCCGAGTCTCAATCAACCAAAGAAGATGACAGAAAGCCAGAGCGTGAACGCGAGCGAGTGTGCAAGGTCGGGGTCGAGGGGTCATGCACGGAATGCACAGGCATCTGACAACTTTGCGTCGTCGAACCTGAGCACAATGATGACACGACAGAGAACGAGTTCTGTAAATCGAGCAACGGAGGGAAGAGAAAGCCAGTGTCAGCGAGAAAGGAAACACACTGCAGAAATGGATAACAAAGCAAACACGCAGGGTGCAAGGGGGGGGGGGGGGGGGGGGGGGGGAACAAAACTGGAAGGGCCGGTCTTATCACTGTGGGTGGAGGGAGAGAGAGGGGGTGTTGGTGGAGTGGAAAATGGATGCGGGGGTGGTGTTGGGGGTAATTCTGACAAATGATGGGGTGGCCAAGGCCCATTTTGTTTAAACATTTGTACGTGGAATTGTGAAGGGTTGATGCGTAAATTAGACATTCCTGATGTTGTTTCTACATTGTTATCTTTTGACATTTTCTCTTTGAACGAAAGTTTTGTTTATGTTGACACTGTTCAGTATACACCTTTTAAAGATTATGATGTGTACACTGCTAAAGCTGTAAAATTATCTCAGCAAGGCAGATACTCTGGTGGAGTATTCGTGTTTGTGCGTAAAACCCTGGCAGAATATATCACGAAAACTGATACATATTTAGAGCAGCTTATTATTCTGAAACTGGATGAGAAGTTGACAGGGAAAGATAAGCCAGTATTTCTGATCTGTACATATATCCACCCATATGATAGTAGTAGATTTCTGGAGACAAGCACAGCATGGCATTGGAGTGGAAATCATTGAGCAATGTTTAGTTGATTTATATGAAAGATTTGAAGATTTTCTTCTTATTATGTGTGGTGATATGAATGCGAGGACTGGATGTGAGAATGCGAGATTATGTGATACACTTTTTGATATGTGCACGCGGAAAGCATTATATAATGATAATAAAAGATGACATGTTTACACGAAAGTCAGATGATACAGAAGTATCCGGTTTCGGGAAAGATTTACTTGATTTGTGTACTACTTTTGATTGTGTTATGCCAATGGCCTTGTCCAATATGGGTTTGATGATTCGTTTACTTTCATTTCAAGTGCGGGTAGTAGTACTATTGATTATTTCATAATTTCCAGTGAATTATTTCTTCAAGATTGTGTTACGTCTTTGCGTGTCTTGTCAACCATCGACTCACCACATCTACCTGTTTGTATTAAACTGTTAGCATCCAAAGATGCATGCGACAAGATAAAATTGTCTAAAAGTAATGATATCAGGGAAAAGAAGTGGATAGAAAAACGCATTTGGAATCCCGCTTTCGAACAACAGTTTAGAGACCAGTGCCACTCAGCTGAAGCTCACAATTTGTTTTCTGAAGCTCTAAGATTAATAGATTCTGACATCAATGAAGCGGTGAGATTGTTTTTCTAGTGCTTTAGTCACTTGTAGTGACTGCATGAAGAAGCGTGTTTATGTTGGGAGTAATATCAGTAACCCTCAATGGTTTGATCTAGAGTGCAAACAGTCCAAAAAGAAAACAAGACTTTCACTAACTGTAGCCAGACAAAAGAAAGATCCTGATGACCGAAGAAAATATGTTCAGAAATCGAAAAGAGTATAAATCACTTTTGGAACAGAAAAAGCGTAGCTCTAAACGAGAAAAGGCTTTACGGCTTGCTTCTCTTGGCAAAGACAGTAAATCATTTGGAGAGAGATTAGACAACTTTCAGGAAGAAGGAAGACTAACTTGAGTCCAGAAATATCAGACAGGCAGTGGTTTGAACATTTCAAAAAACTGTTTAACATCCCAGCAATAAAAGTAAATAGGTTGACTCTTGAAAACAAACACTGTAGCTGTGAAGAATTAAATATACCTATAAGTGAAATGGAAATCCTCGGGTCCCTTCGAAATTGAAAACGGGAAAAGCGTGTGGTATTGACGAAATTGTTCCAGAAATGTTAAAACTGGGTGATGATTTTTCGGTTCCTTTTATGACAAGGCTATTTAATACGCTTTTCAATCAGGGTCTCTACCCTGATAATTGGAGTAAAAGCAATTATTGTTCCGATTTTTAAAAGGGGGGATAAAACACTGACTGACAACTACAGAGGGTTTCCCTTTTAAGCCTAATGAGCAAGTGTTACACAATGATTCTCAACAAAAGACTAGTAAATTGGATTGAAACAAATAAAATATTGACAGAAACCCAGGCTGGATTAGAAAAGGTTATTCGACATTTGATCATATTTTTTACCTTAAATGCAATAATAGAGAAAAGCTTTTCTAAAAGAGGTGGTAAACTTTATGCATGCTTCGTTGATTTAAAAAAAAGCTTTTGATTCTGTGCAACATGAACCTTTGTTTGAAGTTTTGATAAAAAAACTGGCATAAATGGAAAATTCATAAGGCTGTAGTGGCTGTTTATAAATCAGTACTTTCCTGTGTAAGAACTGATGGACACTTAACAGAATTTTTTGATTGTCCTGTTGGTCTGAGACAGGGGTGCATTTTAAGCCCTGAACTTTTTTCACTTTTTATAAATGAGATTGCAAACCACGTGAATGATAATGGATTACATGGGATACCGTTGTTGCCTGGTCTTGTTGAACTATTTTTACTTTTGTTCGCAGATGACATTGTTCTTTTGTCCTGTACTACCAGAGGTCTTCAGAACCAAATTGATATATTAAATGATGCTTGCAAGATCATGTTTCTGAAGATTAATAAAGATAAAACTAAGATTATGGTTTTTTCGTAAAGGGGGATTCTTAGGCAAGTATGAAAAGTGGACTTTAGATGAAGTGAAACTACAAGTGGTCAATGAATATAACTATCTTGGATTTGTTTTTACGACAAGAATGACTTTAAACAAATGTGTTGATCCTCTGGAGACCAAGGGCAGAAGAGCGTGTATTGAATGCGTAAAGCACGTTGGAAGACTATATGATATTTCAAAATCGTGTTTCTTTAAAATCTTTGATACACAAGTACAACCCGTGTTGATGTATGCTGCTGAATTGTGGGGTTTACACAGATTGGAGAAACATTGAAAAAAAGTTCAAATGTTTGCATGTAAACGATTTTTGAAAATCCCCTTGAAAGTATCAAATAAGTTAGTCCTTGGTGAAACCGGGCGAATTCCTCTTTATGAAAATAGTTCGGTTAGATGTATCAAGTTCTGGTTGAAAATTTTAAAGATGGACTTGTCTAGGATACCGAAACAGGCTTATATTATGCTTAAAATTTAGATGACCAAGGGAAAACCATGCTGGGTTAGTTTGGTTAAATACACTATTTAGAATGGGATTTGGATATGCTTGGTTTAACCAAGGAGTAGGGTGTGAACAATTATTTTTATCCTTGTTTAAACAGCGTTTGATATACAATTATCAAGAAGAATGGCATAGTTCAGTTATGAATGGAGATGTTTATAGCACCTACCGTCTTTTTTAAACAGTCATTTGAAAGTGAAGGATACTTTCAGTTCGTTGACAAAAGATGTTTCCGAGATGGGTTGGTAAAATTAAGACTTGGGGTATTGCCAATTAATGGCTCTTCACTCAGCACGATGTTTGGCGAAAACAGAAACTTTACATGTCCAGTTTGCAAAGTTATTGAAGATGAATAACATTTTATACACATTTGCCCATTGTATACTGGAATCCGTTCAAAGTATCTAGGTGGAATTGAGCAGTCCTATATAACTTCTTTGTAATGGATCAGCTTCACTGATCCGAAAGTTAGCCATGTATATCTTCTATGCTTTACGAGAAAGGAACACTGCAATCATGGATTTGTGAACCAAATAATGTAGATCATTCTTAAGGTTTAATTTTTGGTGAAATGAATATTCCTATGTATGAATTTTCTTTCCAGTGTACAACGTGATTTTGTACCTTGACTTTATTTCTATGGGCTAGGGGCCTGAGAAGAAATTAAAATATTGTTCTTCTTGTTCTTGTTCTTGTTCTCTCTCTCTCTCTCTCTCTCTCTCTGCCATTTCCATTTTTCTTGTTGCTTTGATGGACTGACCAAGACTTTGTCTCCAAATGCGTCTACTATTTGCGTTTCAGTAAGCTGGATTCCGTTTTGTTGTTGCTCTTCTTGTTATTTCAGACTAACGTTTCCTCTAATGCTGAGTTCCTCTGTAAGTACTTCGAATTTCGGCACCTTTCAACCATCGGTCTGAACGACAGGATGCTGTTTTCCCTTACGGTTTCTTCAGTTTGCTGAAAATCGTGCCTTGCCTTGTGGTACTGGGTGATGTATTTTGAGGATGGGATCAGTATAATCATCGTGCGACGACCTCCGGACTGACTAGTATGGAAACATGGCCATCTGTAATCACCACACTGACGTCTGTACCTCATGCTCATGTCCATTGAGCGTGTGATGGTTTGTTGTTGGGTTTTTTTTTTCGTGGTGATTAAATGCTCTGTGTGTGCGTGTGTGTGTATGTGTGTGTGTGTGTGTGTGCGTGCGTGCGTACGTGTGTGCGTGCGTGCGTACGTACGTGTGTGTGTGTGTGTGTGTGTGTGTGTGGTGCGCGCGCGCGCGCGCTTGCGTGCGTGCATGTGTGTGTGTCTGCCTGCGTGCATGCGTGCCTGCTTGCGTGCCTGCTTGCGTGTGTGTGAGTGTGTGCGTACGTGTACGTGTGTGTGTGTGTGTGTGTGTGTGTGTGTGTGTGTGTGTGTGTGTGTGTGTGTGTGTGAAGAGACATGCTGATGAGGCTCAGCTTCAAAACAGTGCAACTTATGATTGATTAAGGAGTTAGGAGAAGGGGGCGAAAAGGGAGGGGAAGGTGGAGAGGGGACTGTTGGTAAAAAACCTCTGGTTGCCACAAGACATTAGCGATTCGTAAAAAGTTAAAGGTTGAACCATATGGCTGGAGAGATGAAGAAAGTGGGCGTGCTGGGCAAAGGGAGAGAGTGAGCGTGAGAAAGAAAGAAAGAGAGGGAGGAGAGAGAGAAAGAGAGAGAGACACAGACAGATAGACAGGCAAACAGAGAGCGGTGGAGGACGGGTCAACTGAATGGCAGACAAGGATTATTGACCTTCATGTCCCTGAGCCTAATGAATAGTCAGCAGACAATGTCAGGTTCGGGGAAGCAAATACATGAGTGCTGACATCATTTTGATGATAGAATCGTCGCCCATTGATTCTTCGCCATGAGAATTCAACACTTCGACATTTCTGTGGCATCAGACTTTACTTTGATTCATATGACAGTAATTGCATCCTGACCTCAATGCTGGGAATAACATCGTGTACGCTCGCATGAGCGCGCGCGCATTTGAGTGTGTGTCTGTGTCTGTGTCTGTGTGTGTGCGTGTCTCTGTGTGTGCATGAAAGAGATCCAGATGGGCTGAAAATGTTTAGATAGCCAAATAATCTGCTTTTCTTGTAAATAAACAGCCAAGGACACACTAAACAACAATAATAACAACGCGTGCGCACACACACACACACACGCACACACACTCTCATACACACACACACACACACACACACACCACACACACACACACACACACACACACACATCCACACACACACATCCACCTATTTCCATCATACTACTGACCTCGGGGTCCCCACACCCAAGCACAAACACAATCTCTCACCTCCCTCATTCAGTATCACTCCTCCTGATCGGAACGGCACAGCCAGCAGGAAGGGAAGTAGTGTCCGGTCCTCTCAGACGTCTGGTGCTGTCAGACAGGTGCTTTGTTATCTCCTTAGTGTCCGTGCCTGATCTGCCTGCCTGTCCAGCCTCTACTCACCCTTCTATTATCTTCTGCTGATGGTGTCACTGGCTGGACCTTGCTAGTTGTCTCTGCCACTCATGGTATCTTCCACGCACTGCCCAGACTTGCTGATGAGCGATGACAAACACACACGCGCACAGAGTACTTCTATTCACGATAGCTGTTGGGGTCTTGCTTTGTGAAGAGACCCTAGACTGAATGATAGAGCACTGACACGTCATGTCTGATAGAGTGATGGCATCTGGAATCTTCTACCTTGTTGCTGACCATCAGGGCTCATTTCAACTTTTCATCCCTGCTCTTTTTCTTTGAAATACCTCATTTACTTTCTTTTGTTTTTCCTCAACATTTAGATATCTACAATGCCGTACTTTTGTTTCCTCTATCTATTGCTGGTCTAACAGCTGTGAACCTAATTTCTATCTTACAAAAGGCATCTTCGTTTCAGAATTCTTGAGGTTTCACCGAAGCTACAGTGAAAATGACTGCTTTCAGTTATAAACCATTTTCTCTGCTAGTGGGTTTTTTTTCCTTAATGTTATAATCCAGAACGTGTTCAAGAATGATGCATTTATGAACTGCATTGTGCTATACCCTCCACCCATGTCGTCCCGTCCCACCCCCAAATCTTATTTCTTAGTCCTTATTGCCTCCAATGATTATAAACGATATATTTTTTTAAATAACGTTTAAAGGCCAAGTAAAGAATGTAACAGAAAAGATGAAATTCCTTGCACATGCTTTCCAAATGATGGCACAGTGTATGCTGACAGAACTCCCATTCTCTCGAGTGGGGGTAATGCAACATACTACACTACTATACAATGCAATATGATACAGCCCAAATCGAAGTCATGTTATTGCAGCCCGATCATTTTAGTGCAGCATAATGCAGATTGTACCGTACAGTTTGGCACAGTTCGCTCAATGCAATACTGAGCCATGCAGCACAATACAACGCAGGCAACACAATCATAAGTACGATGTAGACACCACGAGATTAACCACAATACAACTGCAATGCAACGCAAACAGTGCTCCCTTAACCAAAAACACAACACAACCCAGCACCACAATAGCGCAACGCAGAAACCACACACTTTACCACAACACAACACAAATTACACAACTGTAACAGTGCATCACAACCACAACTGCAGAGACATCTCGGCCACGACGCTACACAGATGGCACTACACAGACGACATAAACCACTGTGCGCAATCACTCACACACAGACGACACTACACAGACAACACAAAACCATGGAACTCAATCACCACTCAAACAATACTACACAGACGACACAAACCACGGTGCACAATCACTACATAGACAATATCATACAGACAACACAAACCACGGTGCAAATCACTACACAGACAATACTACACAGACAACACAAACCACTGTGCACAATCACTACACAGACAATACTACACAGACAACACAAACCATTGTGCACAATCACTACACAGACAATACTACACAGACGACACAAACCACGGTGCACAATCACTACACAGACAATACTACACAGACGACACAAAACCACGGTGCACAATCTCATCTTAAACCCAGTAACACTGTATCTCTTATCCTCCTCTCCGCAGTGGATCACACTGTCGGTGGCGACACAGTGGCAGATGTCATTTCCCCCCATGGTCCTATTCTGTGCATGCTCAAGGCAGGGTGGTTATTGGAGGTTACTGACTGACAACCTGCCAACTTTTTGTTTTTTCTCTTTCTCTCCCTGGAGAAAGAGGTGACAGGGCCTGCTGACAAATATTGTTGGTTTTTTAGATAATCTACCTCTTTGGATGTACAGAGGCAGCGTTTTCTATGCTGAGGTATTTTAATGTGTCTTCACAGACTTCCAAACTAAAACGATCATCTGTGTGCAAACAGGCGTACATAGACGCGCGCGCGTGTGCGCGCGCACACACAACACACACACACACACACACACACACACACCACGCACGCACGCACGCAACGCACGCACGCACGCACGCACGCACGCACGCACGCACGCACGCACGCAAGCACACACACACCACACACACACACACACACCACACACACACACACACCACACACACACACAATGCTAACAATCGTTAATGGTGAGCCCCTGCTCAGTCTACAGGCTCCCTAAACTTACGGTATCTTCAAAACCTCTTCCAGACTTCCTGGTAATCTGATAACAAGCACCTACACTACTCATTCGTAACAAAACCTCACCAGTGTTTCTCTCTATCATCGTATACTGTTCAATTCCGATGCAGTGTGCCGTCAGAAATACCTGAACATCTTTGTTCATATTTCAATGAATCCAGTTCGAATGGGGCCTTGGTTGCATGGTCGGTCGGTCGCGTGGGGGGTGGTGGTGGCTGGTGCGTGGCTGAGACTGGGGCCTGCGGCTGTCGAGCGCCTGGTGGTACTTCTTTTCGCTCTTGGGTGGGTTGGCTATGTGTAGTGTTGTCTTGAATGTTCTTGGGTTTTTGGTTCTAATCAGGGGAATTTCGGCTGAGGGGTCCATCATCCAGCACGACTGAGACACCTTATCTTTCCCACAATACACACAGAACACCTCCAATTCTTGTTGAGACCCGGCACAAACTCGTCAATTTTGTCTGGTATTACTACATTAAGAGTTCTCTTCTATTAAAAGTAATCCTTGTAAGATCTTTGCAGCAACTTTGTAATTGTAAATAGATTCATCCCACTTTTATTTGTTTCCACTAGGAAGGAGCACGTGAGACCACTCAAAGCTCTCCTCGCCCAGTCTCCAAGCGATGCTCTCAGAACGACGCATCCCAGTGCTGAAAAAACAGGTGATGCAAGAATAATGGCCATTGATTCCGTGTGATAATTGATTGAACCCCCGCCACTGTCGGTCGGTCAGCTTGTAGGGTGGTCAGCCTTTCAAGTTTAGGGCGCCTGTTATGCAGAAGGTGATTGGCCCTGCATGACCTAGAAAACTAGCATTTTCGCAGTTGAAGGTTCCTAACTGAAACCCCCACATGTATAGGAATGGGAAGAGTGTCCTCAGGACAGCCCGAGATTAGCTGGCCCTCAATCGGGAAGGGGGGCTGGCGAGGACAGAAGGCGCGGAAGCAAGAAGGAGACCACAGAACAAGCGAGAGAAGAATACGAGAGAACAGACAGAATCGACAGCCAGACAGGGAAGAACGTCAGCGTTGGACCGAAGCAACATGAACCGACAATGGTGAGGGAAATATAGGTACAGATTTCTCCACGTAGACAGCAGAGAGCTAAACAAGGGGAACGCTTGTTATAAACTTATGCCGGAAGGACTAGACACTGATATAAAGCAGGGAAAAACGAGCAGACGCCGGGAAAACATATACAAATAAAAAACAATAATCGAGCACGGTATTAAAAATGGTTGTTGTAAGACCCGATTCTCTTCAGGTAAGTGGGCACGTAGGATGGAAAATCCTCAGAATCAAAAACAAGATATGCAACCATATGGAGATATACTGGGGGTGCACAGAGAGATTGACAACAGATAGGCATCATTGTCCATATGAATTTTCACCATTCTGCTATCACATAAAAGCTTACAGGATTGCTTTTTCTTTAAACCGCGGTTAATTTTTTGTCTTTCAAGCAGCCTCTTGCCGTATACACCAATCCCGTAATGCGACCACATGACCAGTTTTTTGGATCTACTCACTCAGTGTTATCAGATTTCGGTTCTCACCCTGTACATAGCCTTATATTAACAATTGGGTGTTCACGCCGGCGTAGACCTTTCAAAAAAGAAAAACAAACATGGTCTGTCAACATTGCTTCGGCTCTAACAGCCCAGGTTTGTTTCATCCTGCAGATTTCCTCTTCAATCGATCTAGCGCAATAGGGCTTTTACACATTCAGAACTCATCTCATGAGCCCGGTACAATCGGGTTAGAGACCCCGTATGCCTGTGCTTTGATAAACCGTTCTTCACAACAACTTCAGCCGTACTACACATAATGGACTTGTGTCTCACGTTTAGTCGTTCCCCCGCCTTAAGACTTTCGTCCGGATATTTACTTGACCTTTTTGCGCTCTTTGTGTCGCTCAAGACCTTTGATCCAGGTTCCGATCTGGCTATCTATAAACTATACTCAAACCACAAATACATCAGAAGACGCGGTCCACCTGACGACCCTGACACAGCAATACATACGTTGTTCCTTGTCCCATGCCGGGAGCGAGAGCCCCCTTTTAGCCCCCCTGCTAATGTTTTGCCAACGGCGATGCGTTTTTCCTAGGTGCAGTAACTCCTTCCAGGCCGGTCCCCGTAACATCTACATTGCTCCTGTCATCTTCTTGACCCCCAGCGAAAGATTTTTTTTTTGTTTTGACGGAAACGGCCTCCCACTGGGGAACGTGCGATCCTCCACGAATGCCCCGCCCGCAAGCCACAAACCGTGACCTCTGAATTGGAACGGTTCGTTTACCTTTAATTCAAATCAGCTCTGTTCCGACAGCTGCACGTCAAGCGACTCCCCCTCTTGTTTTCATCCGTTCCCCGGTTTTTTTTCTACCCTCCTTCGATCCTAGCATGAGCCGTCTCGCGCGAATGCTCAGTTGTCACGTATCGGTTAACTGCGATTCGTCATAGACCGGAACTTACAAAGCATCGACCCGCGCTGTCCCTGCTCTACAATACTCACGGCACGCTAAGCTAGACACACCGCACCTGCGCTCTCCTGCTTTTTATTTATGTGTCCCGAACACTGCCCAACCCATGCCGTATGGCGCCTGGCTCTGTGTGTTTCCCGGTCGCCCGTGCACCGCAGAACCGAACGAACCCACCGCAAGAGGCCCAAATTTTATCGTTTCGCCGGCTCAGCCGGCCAGTGGACGTGATCGGGACACCACCGTGTCTCTCCCGGTAAACCCGCCCCCCGCCCGGTTCCGTGGCGTCCCCACCCCCCCCCCCAAACCCTTCTCCGGAGGCCTAAGTCACCGGAGGGAAGATCCATCAGGATAAGTCGTAAAGTCGTGAGCTTACAGCGCCACAATGCATAGTCAGGGTTTTTGGTGTCAGGACGTCTTGAAACCTAAACACTTGCCGCCTTCTGGTGGTTCGTTAGAGAGGTTCTGTTTAGGTGTTTGTCGTTTTATGCAACTGCTTGTGCCATTATGGACCTCATGTCCCTTCCACCTCTCTCTCTCTCTACTGCCTCTCTACGTCCTTATCTCCTATCCACTTTTTCATCTCCCTCTCATCCTCACTTCTCACGTATGCGGCGACTTGTCGAGATAAGAACTCACCGTGCGGCGAGCATGGCATGTCTATTCAGACTTCTGATTCTCTCTTACACCCCTTTACTCGCGCAAAGTCGACATTTCTCATCTGTGGAGTGAGTAGGAGGAGATCCCGAATTGTGGATTATGTTTTTATAAAGTCTCTCTCCTCTGCTCTCTCCTCCTCGCTCTCTCTCAGATCTATCTCTACTCTCTCTCTCTCTCCATCTCTCCACTTTAACCGCTTAATCAGCACTTGTGTCAATAACCAGTGGAATTAACGACAATTTTCTTGCTAGATTCTAACTACTTAAGGTTCCTATGGCTGCGGAGTTGCTTATCACACGACCTCAGGTTGACGACGACAACAACAAGCGGGAGGGTTTAGCTTGGTCACATGCATGTCCCACTTCACAAATTCTGTTTTGCCCCTTTTGTCACAGACCAGCGCCTGCACACTAGCACCGGCTCCACGAATATGAAATTCCATCTTTCTCCCCTCATCCCCGCATTGAATCAATCATTACAAGTTCTCTGACATATGTCCGAACTGTTCACCTTCACACTCTCATACATGCCCCCGCGCGAGCGCCGACATGAGCACCATCACAATACACAAACAATACAAACAAACACACACACTACACACACACCATAATTTTACCACCACATATCCAACACACACACACACCACATCATCGCTTACATCCCCAAACAATATCCCATGACCATCAAGCACACACACACTACACGCTTACGCACGCACGCCACGCACGCATGCTCACGCACACACACACACACACACACACCCACAAACACACATACACACCTTCCACACACACCACACATCATACTATAGTATAGTATACCATAACCACATCACCATACACTCCACACGCACCAACCCACCACACACCCACCGCTCTCCCCGTTCATCGCTCCCCCGACCCGCCCGCTTGTTAACACACACACACACACACAACACACAAACACACACACCACCCAACACTCGTATGGTGGGGGGGATTTCCTGAAACCAATTTATTCGTCAGTATTATCAAGGTCATGTTTCTACCCCCCTTGACACTTTCCACCTCACGACACTAATTTGCCCAATGTCCATCGCAGCTTATTCCACGCCATTAGCATGCCACACCGCACGTCAACCGCCTTCCACACACACCCCACCACACACACACGCACGCACGCACGCACGACACAAGCAACGCACGCATACAGCTCCTGTCACCACCACACATATATTTTCCCCACCCAAACCCACACACACCCACACACACACACACACCAACCCACAAACACACACACACCACCCACCATTGATATGTCCGCATACTTTTTGTGTTATGAAACACAACCACACAGGATGTGATGGGTAGGAAGGAATCCCTCTTATGTCCCCCTCTCAGTGTGAATTTTAAAGAGTGTATTGTGTAAAACGGCTTGGGAACGTTAGTTCTGTCCTTTGACTTAGGCGGTACGGCAACCTAAGCGTATCATGTCCTCCTGTCACAGAGTGCTGAAAGAGGTTCGTTTTACGATTTTCCTGGACCGGTGCCGCTGCTGTTGGCTTTTCGTTGCCAGAAGTAGGAACATGGGTAGTTCTGCACCTGCCGTGGGCGCCGAGGGAGACAGATATACGCAAAGACATGGTAGCAGCTTAACAACAGCCATTGATTTTTTTCCTTTTCTTTCCTTCTGAGCAAAGAGTTCGAGATATTAATGGAGAGAGATGACTTCCATTACAGGACCTTCGCCCGCAGAGTTTTCTCTTTCCCCCTCCCCCGTCTTTACCCCCCTCCTCCCCCCTCTCCCCCCCTTGAGACCCGAGATGTACTCCAGATCCTTTTTCCACGTTTCCCGACGAGATCGAGAACCAACTGCTCCGCGGCTTCCCTTTCCCTTATCCGTGTGTGTGTGTGTGTGTGGGTGTGTGGGTGTGTGTGTGGGTGTTCTCCCCCCCTGTGTTGGTGTATGTGTGCCACCCGCTGCGGCTTGTGCAGCCCCGTCTCCCCTCCCTGCCTGCTCGTGTTGTGCTGCAGTCGAGATCCGTGTGTGTGTGTGTGTGTGGTGTGGTGGTGTGTCGTGTGTGCGGTGTGATGTGGGTGGCGTGTGTGTGTGTGTAGTGTGTGGTACGCGCGCGCGCGCGCGTTATGTGTCCAGTATCCGTTGTGATCTAGGTAAGAACGACTAACGTTCCTGTTCATACTTTGAATAGCTCGATCTAGCAATCTAGTTTCATAGGAATATCCCTTTGTCTCTTTTGGACGTAGTAGCCACTGACATAATCATGTCTTTAGGTAACCCCACCCTACACCCCTTCCTCGCAATCAATATTTCTTATTCACGCCACGATTCTGCAGGGATAAAAATGTTACTTTTCTGATTTGATTTCTTTCTCATTATCTGACTTGATTGATCCTTTTTTCCTGACAAGGTGGGTCGTCTTTGATTTCCATTGATTTCTGGTCATGTGACATCAGATCTGAGATGTATTAGCATTTAAGAAGCTACTTCAGGGGTTCCTTCAAGGGACTCTCTCTCTCTCTCTCTCTCTCTCTCCCTCTCTCTCTCTTCTTCATCATCTCTATCTCTCTCATCTCATCTTATCTTTCGCTTTTTCCAATCTGCTTTGGTTGAAAAGACCTGCATGAATCGCATTCTTTGTCTGCAAACGTGTCCCACTGTTTGTTTTCTGGTCCTTTGCCATTCCATGTTGTTCCAGACCGAGTTGTTTTGCTGGTGCGAGATGTAAATATTACTCGTTTGGTGTTGGTGAGGTTCAACTACCCGTTGGGTCGCCCATTTTCAAAGAGCAGGGAGGATGGGGAGGGGGGGGGGGGGGTTCCGGTAGTTCAAATTTTGTCCTGAACTCTTGTGCCTTCTCTTACCTCTCGGGACTCATCTAGCTTTCTGCTTTGCAAGTTGGTGAAAACACCATGCTTCTTTCAGTGGCTCTGAGAGAGTCCTTTCGATCCTAGAGACCCGTGACTTTCCTGTAAACCCACCTATCTGCATTAAGTTATGGACTGTTTAGGGTGGAGGATTGGTAGTCCGTCATTGCCACATTCAGTTCGTGATCTTACTTCAGTTAGTATGGCACGATGTTGTTCCGGTGAGCGTGATCCTTTTGGCGTTTTATAGTTTCTGACCTGTTGATTGCGTGAATTTTGATGACCGTGTAACCTTTCAGTCATCTAACAGTTGCGCTTTTAATATTAACTTTTTGACAAACAGATCCGTTCTTCTACAAGACATTTAGAACTGGACAATCATGTGACAAATATGAAAGGTTAAGGATAATTTATGGCTATAAGGAAAAAAGCGCAGAGTTACGGAACGAGTGAGGTTGTGGAACGATGTTGTGAGAACTTTTTGAACGAGTGAGGTGCATTTAGAACTGTGTGTGTTTGCTGGATAATAGAGGAGAGCAGGATTGGAACGAGGGAGGAGTGGGGGAGGGCGTGGAGAGAGAGAGAGAGATGGAGAGAGGGAAGAGAGGGAGAGAGAGGAGAGAGAGATGAGGAGGAGAGAGAGCTGAGTGGAGGACGACCATTATTGACTTTCATAGGAGGGCGAGGGAAACAAATACAGGAGTGTTGATATTATGTGATAATGGAAGCGTTGCCAATCGATTCTTTACCACTACACTCAACACTCCTGTGACATCAGACTTTACTTTGAATTATAAGGATAGAGATCACGGCTACCAAACACACACACACACACACACACACACACACACACACACACACACACACACACACACACACACACACACACACGTGCCTGCACGCGCATTCCCACGCGCACACGAGCACGTGCGTTCATGCCAGGGCTTACGTACAAGCTCACACGCACGCACGCACGCGCTCCCACACCATCCATTATTACTCCAGATCAGCCTAGTGGCAAAGCTAGGAATAGAAACAAAGACCTCGATGTGTCACACGTCCGTTTCTCATTCAGACAGACACTTTGTTATAAACCTAATTATCCGTGCCTTTCTTAAGTAATCTGCCTACTCACTTTTCACCTGGTTCTGTCTTCTCCTGACAAAAAGACATGGAGTTTCCGATCGCTTCCAGTACTATTTGTGTCTTCAGAAACTTGTCGAAACTTGCTCTTGAGGCGAAGACTAATTAACACTCGAGCTGTGCTTTATTCATGATATCTTGTCA
>JADBJO010017179.1:7500-10000 GCA_016801955.1 Conus betulinus | reverse complement strand
TAGTCTTGTTGATCAGGCGACGTTATACGCTCGAACCCGTACGCTATTTACAACAGTGGTCTGGTTCTTGCTTTCAGTTGAGATGCCAGACAGAGTATTACGAGAAGCATCATTTGGTGGATGATAAAGAGAGAGAGAGTCTGGAAGGTCGGAGCTTCTTGCGGACAATAATGCCACTTTCATCATGCTCTTTTTGCAAGATTTACTTTCGTTTTTCCTCGACGCTTCAATATTCACAATTCTTGTTTCATTTCCCCCAACGTATTGCACGTCACTGTGCCCCATTCCTATCTTCAGGTCTCATGATGTAAACGACAACAACGAAACGTCATCCTCTGACAGAAATTCTCGAGATTCCATCATATTTGTGGTGAAAATGATGCTTTCCAGATTTGAGGCCACTTGACTGATTTCTGTGGTGGCAGGGAATTTCCTGGTTCTGATATTCCGAAAGCTGTCGAAAAACATCACTACACGCTCTGCCTCAAAGTCATTTTTCCCATACCTTAAATAATCTCACCCTGTCTCACATTTTCACTTTATGACCCATAGATCTACAGCATCCACGTTCTTTTCTTTCCGCGTTCGCAGCTGATATTCCTGCGGACACTCCCTGTATAGACAGGCAAGGGTGAATCCCATCTGCCCAACAAAGGGAGACAGGAGTTTTGTGTTAATCCCATTTATCCCGCCACTAAGGCAGCCATACTCCAACTTCGGGGAATATCCCGCGTTAAGGCTTCCATACTCCAGCTTCGGGGAATATCCACGTTCAACTTCCAAGTCCTTAAGCAAGATTTCGAACTTTGTCAAATTCTTCCGTACCCTGCTTTTTTTTCATCCTTCTTGCCATGAAACATGACGTAGAAGAAAACGTCAGGTGATGTTAGATTTCATGTTAATGTCACGTCATTCTGAGGTAATCGTAGACACTGAAACACAGCATCTTACCGATCAAATGCGTAACTGAAATGCAAAACAAAACGAGGAGAGAACACAACAGCGTGGCACAGAAGGGAAAAGGAGGTAAAGAAAGAGAGAGAAAGGGTTAGTGAGAAAGAGAGACACACAATACAAACATCACACAGAGCAGAACCATAACGCATCATATGCAACACAACCACACACAAAGCAGAACACACACTAAAACACAACACAGACAACAAAACGCATGTTGTAAGATCAGCTTTAACCCAGGAAACTTTCTCGTCTCTTACCTACTCAGTTGTTCTGTCAATGACAATACAGAGATAACTGTCGATTCCTCCGCAGATCCTCTTCTGAACAACCTCATGGGAGAGTGGCTAGTGGGGTGAATCGGAAGGGGGGGGGGGAGGGGTTAACGACCGACAAACAACTTTTTTTTCGCCATAGACAAAGAGGAGGGATAAGAGGGGTAGGGATTGGTGGAAACAGCTGCTGACGAATGCGATCAGGTTGTTGGATAGTCGAGCGTGTGGGAATGCACTGAGCCAACAAGTTTTCGTTTCGTCTGGTTGGTTGTTGGTTGGTTAGTTCAGATTTTTCCTCCTTCCTAGTCTCCTGAGGCATTTGAATTTATTGGAAGTATAGAGTATGGTGGAACCACACATGACTCTGTGTATGTATGGGATGGGTAGGAGGAGGGAAAGGAGAGAAAGAAAGGGACAAAGTGTGTCCAAAGCAAAGCAAAGTAAATCACAGTCCTGCTGATAGCTTGAACCTAGCCCATCTCTTTTCCCTAACTGTCAGATGCCTGCAAAATTCTCAGTCTTTTTTTTTTAACTGCCTTTCCTGCAAACAAAGTAGATTAAGTGTCCACGTCTCGATTCTGTATGAGTTCAGATCTTACTTTTCTTGTTCATTTCAGAGTCATCCCGATTTCCATCTGTTCGTGTCTCGTCGTTTACAAGGACTGGTACCGGTGACTTCAACAGATTTTAGTTTTCTTTAGCACATCAGAAGTGTGTTAGTTCAAAGAGATGTTTCTTCAGAAGATCTACTGCCTTTTCTCTCTCTCTCTCTCTCTCTCTCTCTCTCTCTCTCTCTCTCTCTCTCTCTCTCTCTCTCTCTCAAAACGTTTCGCTTTTTTTTCTTTGGTGAATGGACTAAGACTACTTTGTCTGATAATATGTCTGAGTTTTTTGTTTGTTTGTTTGTTTTTGGTTGGTTGGTTTTTTTTTTTTGTTTGTTTCTTGCTTTCCAGTCAGCTAGATGCTGTTTTCATCAGGCTGAAGTTTGCTCTGGTCTGTATTCATCATTAACTTATTTGGTGAGCTTCTACTGCGTTCAGCCATCGTTCTCTAAGATCACAAAGGCCGTGTTCTCCTTTGAGATGTTTCATCTTCCCTGAAAATCGTATTTTCATCTTGAGATTCAATATATATGATGCTAGGGTATTAATTACTCTGGGAAAGTTCAGATCGACAACATATGTAACTGTACATTGTCTAAATGCAGAAAATGTCTTGCTTAGGACATGGGTCTATGTATATGAGGTCACTGCAGTTACCCAGACAGA
>JADBJO010017179.1:0-2500 GCA_016801955.1 Conus betulinus | reverse complement strand
ACTGAAATGTTTAATCCTTTTTTTTCATTTTACACATTCATATTCTTTCTTATAATCACACACACACACACACACACACACACACACACACAGAGAGAGAGAGAGAGAGAGAGAGAGAGAGAGAGAGAGAGAGAGAGAGAGAGAGAGAGAGAGAGAGAGAGAGAGAGAGAGAGAGAGAGAGAAGATCGGCGAGAACACACAACAGAATTACGGACTGTGGTTTATTTCTATTTGACGTCAAGGGAGCACAGTTACAATCAGCCGAGTCTCCCTGATGACTCCGATCCAGCGGATGAAAGGCCAAGGAGCAGGCAATGTGAAAAGATCTGTCTTCGAGAGGGATTACAATGGTTCACATATGCTGCCAGTGAAGAGTTTAGTATTCAAAATATATTTTTCTTATTCTATGTTCTCATTTTCTTCTTCTTCCTTCCCACCCCCTCCCCCAATTATTTTTTTTCTCTTTCTTTCTTTCTTTTTCTTCTTTCTTTCTTTCTTTTATTCAAATCTTTGCCAAATCATGTATATAATGACAGAAGAATTGTTAGCCTGCACTTGTTTTTCCATAACTAAACTGTTCAGCATTATCTTGTTTGGTCAACAGTGGGAGATTGGATCTCTTATGATATCAAAGTAAAGGTTGTTCAGCACAATTCTTAGCCGCTGACAATGCTTGGGTTATTGAACAGCAGAACTGACTACTCAGACTGTTTCACATCTTTTGATCTCCCTTGCATCCTTGAATAAATCAAAGATTGTTCCCTATATTTTATACTATTTGCATAATGATTATAGTTCTTCAGCAACTTATTTCCTTTCCACACTGTTTTTGTTTCACTTTTATACCCATCGCCGGCTGCTTTGGGGTGCTGTTGGATTCCTTTTTTTAACCCTCGGTGGCTAGAACACCACAGAGTTATGGACTGTGGTGTATTTTTCTATTTGACGCTAAGGGAGTACAGACAGTCAGTCATGTCTACCTGACGAGTCCAATCCAGTTGAAGAAAGACCAGGGAGCAGACAACATGAAAAGATTTATTTTCGCGAGGGGATTACAAATGGTTGCCACATGCTGCCAGTGAAGAGTTTATTGTTCAAAATATATTTTTCTCAATTCATGTTCGCATTTTTATCTTTCCCCTTCTTTCTCCCCATCACCCATTTTCTTTTTTTCATTCAGATCTTCGCCAAGTCATTTATATAATGACGGAAGAAATGTTAGCCTGGATTTGTTTTCTTAACCACTAAATTGTTCAGCATTATATCTATATGGAAATTCTATAGTACCCTTTTTGAGACTCGGTTTGTTTGATTATTGAAAACAATCCACAATGAGATGATTGGGGGGGGGGGGGGGGGGGGGGGACTACAACTGAAAAGCTTTCATTGCAGAAAGCACTTGAAATTTAAATATTGTTCCTTCCACTATCCTTAGGACATAGCAAACTTCTATCAAGCTGAACATTAATAGAATAATTTGCAGTTGAACTGAATAACTTAAGAGCAAAAAGAGAATTACCGCGCCACCGGACAAAAGAACAAATTACAAAATAAGCGTTTGGTAATTTGTGCTTTCGTTTGTGGTCACAGTAATTTTTTTTTTTTAGGTTTCTCTGTCTGCAGTCACCCCACTTAAAACCCCATTTAAATAATTGAAGCCCATTGAAATGGCTGCAAACTAAGTATAAAAACTGGATGCCCTTGTTCAAAATAATTTTCAATCCAAGATTAGGCAAAATAACAGCAGAACCCACATTGCAGCTTTCGAAGACAAAAACACCGATAAGAATCTGTTTATTCTTTCAGTATCATTCATCGGGATTGGTTCTGAACACTGTCAGAAAACGGGGACATCTTCCTTAGTTGTATTGCTGATGAACACATGCTTATTTTTGTACATTTTAGCGCAAAAAGGGGAACGGGGGAGGACAACAATTTATGGTTCAACATCGTATGAGATAATATCCAACAGATATGATGAAGTGGATTTGTAATTACTTTGTCAACATTTAACGGATATTTCACATTAAACAGTACACTTTTTTACATAATTTTTTGTCACACACACACACACACACACACACACACACACACACACACACACACACATACACTCAATCGCCTACTTACTCACTCACTCGTTCGCTCACACACAGAGATAAAGAGAGAGGGTGACAGACAGATAAACAGACAGACAGAGAGACAGACAATCTTATTCAGTGATGCCACAGACCTCAAGGGGGCTTCACAGCCAGACAAACACAATCTCTCCCCAATATCAACCAATAGCATTCTTCCTCAGGCAAGCGGCAAAGCCCAGAATGCAAGAGGTGTCTGGTTCCGTCACCTGTTCCGCCTCTTCTTACTCTCGTGTTATCTTCTCCTGATGGGAAGGCATGGGCATGTCTACAGGGTTTCCTATAGTCTCAATACTTTGTAATACTTCTTTAATCTTACTGATGAGGTAATGACATGCATTCGAACTCATGCATTACATACA
>JADBJO010017178.1:21298-31298 GCA_016801955.1 Conus betulinus | reverse complement strand
CGCATAGGCTGTATGTATGATCCAGTGTCCGGTGTTGTTGTGAAGACATTTGTTGCTGGTGACTTTTACAAAACCCACCAACAGTTTTTGGATCACTTGAGTGGCTCTGTGTTTGGTCTTGGTTTGCCGGGGTTAGTAATGACTGTCGTGCTGGTGACAACATTAGTTACCACTGTGAAGCTTCGTCAGATTGTGACATGGAGAGCAGGAACATCCTCCTCCATATCTCCACGTGAAGTGGCGCTCACCAAGATGCTGGTTGGTACTTCCATCCTGTTCATTGTCTGTGTCACCCCCTTTGCTGCAGCCAGACTCACCTGGTTGTTTTTCCCAGAAGTGAATGCTGGTCGACGTAACCAAAACTTGTACCATACCAGTTTGTGGATTAGTCAAATGTTCGTTTATGTCAACGCCAGTTTCAATATTTTTGTCTACTACGCTATGGGATCTCGCTATAGGCAGACATTCAGAGCGCTGTTTACAGGACAAATGAGGTCTGAAAAAAACCATTGATGCTTTCAAACAGAAATGTGTGGCGATGTCTTGCTTTTATTTATAAATTACATAAAAGAATTAGAAGTGCATTGATGCTTTTTATGTATGGCTTTCTGAACATAATGAATTCAGATCACGTTATTTACATGTTTTCCCCTGTGGTTACTAATCCAGTATGAAAACGACAGAAATATCTACTCTGTCTTTGTCTGTCTGTCTGTCTGTCGCTGTCTCTGTCTGTCTGTCTGTCTGTCTGTCTGTCTGTCTCTCTCTCTCTCTCTCTCTCTCTCTCTCTCTCTCTCTCTCTCTCTCTCTCTCTTCTTCTTGTGTGCGTACGCGCGCGCACAAGTATTCAGAAAATAATTCCAAGTTACATTGCTTTTTTCTTTAGACCAGTGGCTTTCTATACATCCACATTGCTCAGGAAAGGCAATGTTTTGTTTCCCTTGTGACCATCAATGAAATGATCTCTTTGGAGCACACATGGATTGTCATTGAGGTATCACGGCACAGTCTAATGGAAACCACCGTTGGAGACTTTCATGCCCTAACTCTAACAAATCTTCAATAAATGTTAGCAAACCGTCCAAAATACGTGGAAAAATGAATCACAAGACAAAACACGACGCGTTTCGACCTCTTAAGTCTTCTTCTTCAGGCAAAATACAACACAATTATTACAACGACAATGAACGAACAATGACTTAGCTTCAGTTTCTTCAGCGCAAGATAGGCGTTGAATGAAAACGAGGCTATCAGAAGGGAGATAATGTGTGAGTCAAGGTAGCAATGATGATATTTTTAGTATTTATAGGAATACGAATAATGGTAATGATGATAATCAAAATTCTGAAAAAAATGACAGGATTACAACCGCTTCTGATGATAATCTATTATGACAATAGCAGTTGTAGTATGGGGGAAAAGGAGCGTGGGTTAGAGGATTCCTAAACAGCATGGTTGCCGTGGCAACATTCTTAGCGGCGATGGCGATAGTGATGTTAATGTAGTGATGGTAATATAAAAACTAGCAATAGTATTAATGATGATAATGCTAACAACTATAGTGAAGGTTATGGTAATAACGGTACTGATAATAAAAGCATGATACAGAAATAAATTTCATGTGTAAAATAATAGTAAATAATTTTAAAAAGGATAATAATAATAATAATAATAATAATAATGATAATAATGATAATAATAATGATACTACTACTAGTACTACTACTACTACTACTAATGATGATAATAATAATAATAGTTATAATAATAATAATGATAATAGAATAAACCAACTGAATAAAAAGAGAGTATAACAATATTAATCATTGTAATGATAATAATAGTACTAAAACTAATACTAAGGGGGTGGGGGAGGAAACTAAGGGTAGGAGGGGGAGGGGAGGACAGGAAGAACAAAGAGGAGATAGAAGGTATAAATTATGGGAAGGATGGAATCATATGGGTATATTATATAAAAAAATAAAGGTATTAAGTAATATTCGTGATGAAATCAGATGGAAAGGAGTTGAAATGCTCAATGATTAGCAGCAGATTGTACTGTTGGACGAGGATAATAATAATAGCAGTAATGATGAGTGCAGCAGCAACACTGGGCCTTTCCAGTTACAAGACCCAAAAGATAAAACACATGTCAACTGAGATAAGACTTTGAATCTCTTAGGGTCCCCACTGTATACTGTGGACGTGCGTGCGCTGGTGTGTGTTCATCAGTGGGATGATGCCAGCATGTTAATTAGAGTGTCCATGGACATCATGAGTGTGCAAGCGTTGGTGTGTGAGTGTGTGTGGGAGAGAGTGAGGAGTGAGTGTGTGTTCATCAGTGGGGTAATGCCAGTGTGTTAATTAGAGAGTCCACAGACATGTGTGTTGAAGCTTCGGTGTGTGAGTGTGTGTGTGAGAGACTCTGTGTGTGTGTGTGTGTGTGTGTGTGTGTGTGTGTGTGTGTGTGTGTGTGTGTGTGTGTGTGTTCGTAGGATGAGTTTGAAGGGGAGGAGTTGTTGTTCTTATTGTTACGTGCATGTGCGTGTGCGCAAGCGAGTGTGCGCGTGCACTTATATGCTGTATTTAATGGTCTTGTTCTTGTTCCTAAGTCATCTTCTGAACATTTACGCACGCAGTCACAACACACACACACACACACACACACACACACACACACACACACACACACATTGTGCACGCGCAAACACACACACACACACACACACACACACACACACACACACACACACACACGCACACACACACACACACACACACACACACACACACACACACACACACACACACAGACACACAGACACACACACACACACACACAGAGAGAGAGAGAGAGAGAGAGAGAGAGAGAGAGAGAGAGAGAGAGAGAGAGAGAGAGAGAGAGAGAGAGAGAGAGAGAGAGAGAGAGAGAGACAGAGACAGACAGACAGACAGACAGAGACAGAGACACAGCCAGAGATATATATATTTCACTTTATGGAACAAAAAACACACCTAAGTATTTGTGAACAATTATATCTTGATCGAATGATTTGAAAGAAAAATCGATAGAAATCATAACCGTTTTCAATACCAGAATTTTTCTTTTTTCTATGAATGAACACGAAGACAGAATTTTTTTTTTTTCAACCCCATTAGTCTTGTGAAGAGAGCCTTGTCTCTCTCTTTGGCGAAATCCCACATTATATTGTATATAAAAGTGTTCCCCATGTGGAAGAACAATACCCCTTCCTTTATACTTGATTAAATCATTATAGAATAATAACTGATCACACACATTGGATGGTTTATTTCTTCGATTTTTTCTCTCTCTCTTAATATCTAAATATGTAATAAACACCGCCTTCCAGAATTCATTTTCCAAATGGTCTATACAATGTACATGCTTTGGTCTACAGTTAATCATGAATATACTATCATTCTTTAGTATTTTATTCAAGTGCCATTTTGGTATGATACTCCAGTTCTGTTCTGCTGAGGAGAATAGATTTCCAGCCCATTGCAAATAGAAACACTTCTGGAGATCAATAATGTTAACCATATTCAAACCACACTTTCCATATTCTGATTCCATTACTTTTCTTTTCACTTTTTCGAAAGCCTTACGATTGCTATATTTTCGTTGCCAAACAAATTTGTACAACATCGTATTAATTTCCTTTAAAACATTTTCTGGAATACCAATTGATTGCATAACATATATCAGTTGACTGATTAAAAATGTTTTGGTACCAGAACTTTACCATGAATACCAAATATCTACTTTACTCCAGTCCCGTATCATTCTTTGAATGTTTACAACTTTCTGCTTCCAATTTTCTTCAATATGCTTAGCCATCTTATCTTTTTGGAAATACACCCCTAAGATTTTAATTCTATCAACCATTGAAAAAGGAATATTGTGTTCGTCTAGCTGTCTGCCCATTCTCAATATTTTAGTTTTATTGATGTTCAGTTTTCAGACCGGAGAAGTTTTCAAACGTTTTCAAGATACCGTAGGACCTAATCAGATCTCCATTTTTAAGAAATAATGTGGTATCATCGGCCATTTGTTTTATTTTGATACATTTATTTTTTGATCGGTTTATGACTGGCACTTCGATGCCAGATATTTCACTGTTCCTGATTTTTATTGCTAATAGTTCTAAGGCCAAGACGAATGCCAAAGGAGAGAAAGGACAGCCTTGTCTAATACCGCAATTTACGTCAAACGGCTCAGACAACCATCCACCATAATTAATGCAACTTTGGGTATTGTTAGTCAACACACGTATCCATCTTTGAAAATCAACACCAAAGCCAAACATGTCAAACGAGTATAAAAGAAATGTTTTAGAAATGGAATCAAAAGCTTTGTAGTAGTCTAATGCTAGTAGGTAACCTGTTTTCCCTGTTTTATTTAGATAATTTATTACATCATCTATAGTCCTTATAACAGTTGTAATATTTCTACCTTTAATGTATCCCACTTGGTCTTCATCAATTAATCCACAAATAACTTTTCCTAATCTTTCTGCCATAACTTTAGCCAAAACTTTATAGTCTGAGTTTGTTAAAGTGATAGGTCTCCAATTATTAAGTTTGTCTCTGTGTAATTCCTTACTTTATGAATGAGAGTTATGATGCCTTGCCTTGTGTGAATGAGAGTTCTCCTTTTTGAAATGACTCATTGAATGAGCTAGTAATCATGCAGCCTATTTTGTTCCAAAAAAATTTCAAGAATTCTGGCGTTAATCCATCGCTGCCTGGAGCTGAACCATTTTTCATTTTCTTTAGCGCTTCAGTAGTTTCTGCTAAGGTGATGATGCCTTCACAAGCATCTGCATCATCTTTGCCTAATTTTCTAAATTTTTTCATCTTTCATGAACGAGACGGCAGCATCTTTAACATTAGGGATGTTTGTCTTTTGATTGTACAGATGTTTGTAAAAACGCTACTTGTTCCTGTAATATGTCGCTTTGATCAGTTATAATTTCTCCTGTCTCCTTACACAATCTAGTAATGATATTTTTCTTACTACGTGCTTTCTCTAAATTGCAGAAATATTTACTGTTCTTTTTTCCTCCTTCTTCAATCCATTTGATTCTAGCTCTGATCTGAGCTCCCCTACTTTCTTCAATTTGTAGAATTTCTATTTTCTGCTTTGCTATAAGGAAATTTGAGTGTAACTCTTTATTTTGAGGATCAGTCACTAACTTTTCCTCGATGTTCTTTATCTGCATTTGTAGTGTTAAGAACTCGTTCCGTTTTTTGCAAGATAATGATTTGCCGAATTCAGTGCAAAAATTTCTAATTTCCACTTTGCATAACTCCCATTTTTCAATACAATTTACCTCCTCATTTTCCTTGACAAAGTCATCTAAGAGTCTGTTCAATGTTTCAACAAAGGATTTGTTTTTTTAAGTAACTGTTGTTAAAACGCCAGTATCCCAGACTGCGAACAAAAACTGTTATCATTGTTTAATTCTAACACTACACCTTTATGATCCGAGCCCGGGACAGTTACGTGGTCTGACGACGAACAAAAATGAAGAATGTCTTCAGAAGAAAAAACGTAATCTAGTCGACGTGCAATAAACGGATTTGATCTACTCCAAGTAAACGATTTTTCAGTTGGATGATGCAGTCTCCAAATATCAGTTAAACCTAACGCGTTTATTGTTTTATTTAAAGCTTCAGTTTCTAACTTGTCATGGGGTTTACCGGATATTATATCTAGGTCGGTGATAAGTGAGCAGTTGAAATCACCTCACCTAAAAGTATCAAGTCTCCGTTCAAATTATTCAAAATTTCAGTCAGATATTGAAAATGACAAACCTTTTCGTTACTGTTGTTTGGAGCGTAAGCGTTGGCAATAGTTAACTGGTACGTGTCGTTGCGCACAGACACAACCAAAATCTTTGTTCTGAAAGTACTAAGTCAACTTGTCCAGAAAAAAGCTTTGAAACTAAGATAAATCTCGCCTCTACTTCCATTTGTACCTTCATTGGCGAAGATTTTACCACCCCACTCCTTTTCCCAAGTTCTCATATCAGACACAGTGACATGCGATTCCTGTAAACATACTATATCAAAACGATTTTTCTTTAGAAACGCAAACAATGATTTCCTTTTCAAAACTGTTTTTTTAGACCCCTAGCGTTCAAAGAAATTATACGCAATTTTTCCATTATAAGGAATATTTCAGCTTGAAATCAATGAACCAAGATTCATGAGGGAAAAAAAAAAAAAAGGGGGGGGGGGGGGGGGGGGGGGGGGGGGGGGGGGGGGGGGGGGGGGGGGGGGGGGGGGGGGGGGGGGGGCTTAACAAGAAAAGGGGGAGGGGACATTTGAGAATTTTCTTTTCTTTCTTTTTTCTTCCTCTCTCTTCACTTCCTCCTTTTCTTCTCTCTCTCTCGCTTTTTTTCCCCTCTTTCTTTACAGAACAGGGAGGGGAACATTCAAAAATCCTTCCTGTAATAACAAACGATAGCGAGCCATGAAAACAATTTAGCAGGCCTAACAATTTCCACTTTACCAGAAGCCAGAAGTAATGCAGTCGTTGCCGGCAGGACTGTCCTATCGCCACTGCTCACTCGTGCAGCGCTCGGGCGAGGGGTCGTCAGGTCCCGTGGACGTTGTAGCCGGACTGTCCGGTCGGACGCTGTCACAACGGCGCTGTTTGCCTGTCCTCTGCCTTGGACTGTCTCGCTCTTTGGATCTGTTCCGCTTGGGGGTAGCAGATCTGTCCCGGGGGGAGCGGTCCAGGGAGGAGAGGAGGGTAGACTGCCAAGACAGGGGTCTGCTCCAGTCACTTCTGCCGACAGATTTACTGCTATTACATTCTGTTCCCTGTTTTGTTTGTTTGTTTTAATAGCAGCGGGGGATTTTTCGTTTGTGCTAGACTGCACACTGGGTTTCTCGCATTTTTCTGTTTGTCTGTCTGTCTTTTGTGTGTCAGACAGTTGACAAAGTGCATCCCCTCTTTTGTGCCCTGGCTGCTTACATTGTCTGCATACAATCTCGTCTGTGCATTGAGAGACATGGTGGTTTGGCTGCAAACAATGTGAACACGAGACTGGTTTTGACACTAATTTCTGTTCTTTGTGAAACACTTTAGCCGTGAAAATGTTAATCTTTATGAATTTGTCAAGAGGAGTTGAAGGTACAGTGATGTAGACAAATCTACGCCCTGTAAGAAAACGCGTTAATTTGTTATCTGCGTCTCTCGCTCTCTCCATTTTAATTGAGGATCTTAGTTCACAGCCGAGTTGTTTTAATGAATGTTCAATCTCAGTTTCTGCCACAGATATAGGTATATTGTCAATCCATACCTTAGTCGTCGGCTTCTCTTCACCTGTGTCGCTGCGAAGGATGAAGGGATTGGTATTAGAGACCTGCAGTACTATACCTCTCAGTCGGATGCCCTTCACAAGGATTTCCGACCGTGCCTCCTTGGTAGCAGGGTAGAGTCGCCACAGGCCACGGATGGACTGCGCTCCAAGTATGGTGCCCGGGCCAGCAGATCTCTCGGCCGCTAAACACATCTCCAACACCGTCGGCCGGTTTTCCTCATGATCCGGAATATCCTTCATCCTAAGGAAAACGGGATTGGTTGTTGAAAACGTTGCCATTATGAAACCCTGATACAGTGGTCCAAGGGGAAAGCCGCGCGCTGTAAAGCGTAACTCCGACCGTAAATTCGGCACGTGCAGAGAGCAAACGATCCGCGTCCTCTCGATTCGAACGTCGCTCTCCGAATCCGGGTATTGTTCTTCCACAAGTGGAAAGAAAAGGAATACAACATATGAGAAATTTTATTCATTTCAACGAACGTAGACTGCTGCGTTTAGAAGAGGTGGAAACACTACTAGGATATAAAAGTGCAGACACATTATTTGAATATAACGCCATGTGCAACGCCATCCCAGCAGTATGGCTGGAGTGGATACGAACAAACAGGATCTCTCTAGATACTCAGGAGCCAATTTCTTGTGAAGCAAGTTTGTTTAATGTAAAACCCAAAGAGATACATAAAATATTGGAAAGAAATAACACCACGGAAATCTTACCTCATGCTAATGACTTCTGGCGCAGAAAGAAAGCTTGGTGTTCAGTTAGAGAAAAACGTATGGTTGATTCCAAGAGAATCCACAAAGGAAACCAGACTATACGAGCTTCAGTGGAAGATAAATCACAACATCTATCCCACAAATATTCTTCTTCAGAAAATGAAATTAACAGAAACCAATCGATGTGATAACTGTGTCAATGACATTGACTTTATGGAACATTTCTTTATTATTGCCCACCTGTGTATAGGCTATGGGAAGAAATAGAAGTTTTCATATCAACTATGGTTGGAAAAAAAAACGCTAAAACTGTCATTGGCTGATGTAATGTTTGGTGTGCAAAATAAAAAATTCAATAAGATTGAAAGAGCAGCAGTTAATCATATTCTTTTAATAGCTAAAATGTGCATTAGTATAGCTCGAAAAAGAAAAGCGTTGCCTGCTTTACAAGTCATATTTGAATATCACTGCAAACTGAGAAAAAATATATACCGTTCTTACAATCTTATTGAAATATGTTAAAAAATTACAATGGCCAGTGTCTCAAAGATAATGATTTTATCACAAATGACATGATTCACATCTGATAACTTAGAAAATTAGGGGGAAAAAAAAGGAAAAGATACACCCACACCCACAAGTATTCATACTCACGTAAGTTCATACACATGCACACACACACACACACACACACACACACACACACACATGAACCCTAGCGAATGCGCGCACACACCCTTTTTTGCTCTTAATTCTATGAATGCTTTATTTCCCTTATGTTGATTAAATTGTATCCATTTGTTTGAATGAAGTCATCAGAGCAGAATGAAAGTATCAGTACACCACACATCAGACATCAGTACATAAACAAACCCAGACATTTTGTATCATTCTCCTACACACTAAAACTATCAAACAACTGTCCATCGGTAATGTACACACAGATTTTGCATGGTGAGCGTGAGTCAAGAAAGAAAGGAAAAGGAAATAAAGAAGAAGAAGAAGAAGAAGAAAAAAAGACCGCCTAAAAAATGAAAAAAAGGAAAAAAAAAAAAAAAACAAAAAACGAACAAGAAAAACGGAAAGAAAAAGAAAAAGAAAAGCAAAGGCGGGGGTGGTGGTGGGGAAAAAAAAAGTGTTCCCCAAGTGGAAAAACTCAGCACAAAAACGTTCCGTATAGAAATCTGTTATGCAACATGAAATTGCTTAAAACAAATGATGCTTAAATTCACAGCAGTGTCATAGAGAAAGAAACGAGTTACCCATGTGCCTTTATGCACGTCCTGTGGCACACCAATTTGATTTATCATGTGATACAAACAGAAATGAATTCAACCGTGAACCTACATTTTTCTCAATTCATTGCTTGAGAATGTAACATACAGAGAATACGAATCGATGCTTTAGGCAGTTTACACATATTAACTTCAGAATGTTTCAACGAACATGTTTCCAAAACAAGAAATCAAATTTGAATAAAACGAACACACACACACACACACACACACACACACACACACACACACACACACACACACACACACACACACACACACATACGCGCGCGCGGGCGCGCGCGCTTCACGCTTGCATACACAAACACAAACACACACACGCATGAACGCACGCACTCACTTATGCACGCATGCGAATATGCGCGCGCAGAAAGAGAGAGAGAGAAAAAAATTGTTTTAAACGGTTGAAGTACATACATACATTTGCGATTCATCTCACAGACTTGTGTGTACTGTTTTCATTTTGAGCTCAAACACAGACGCACGCATGCACGCACGCACGCACGCACACACACACACACACACACACACACACACACACACACACACACACACACACACGCACACACACACGCACGCGAGTGCGCGCGCACAGATGCATGTGCACACAAACAAACACAAGAACAGACAGAC
>JADBJO010017178.1:7500-20819 GCA_016801955.1 Conus betulinus | reverse complement strand
AGACACAAAAGGCTTATAATGAGATTAGAAAAAAAAAAAGCTGTAGAAAACAACAGAGGTATCATCTGTCTCGTAATCTTCCACAGAAATGGTTATTTTGGGTGGCCATTATCATCCACAGAGGAATTCAAGATCAGAACCAAAATGTTAAGATCGTAATATGACAAAAGAAAGTTAACACGGGACACTGAGTCTCGTAACAAATGTTCAAACATCAGGCACTAATTTATTTATGGCAGAAACTATATTCCTTTGAAAGCCAAGGTCAGGTGATTGACGCTAATGAGATATACATTAACTTTACAGACATTTTTGCAGTCTTAATGATTCATGATTTATACTATGAAATGATAATAAATAGACACTAATGAACACCAGGTCAAATCAAACACCCAAAGCAAACAAACAATTGATTTCTAGATAAGGGTGCTTTTTACGTCACTGAGGTTGGGCCTATCCCCTCTACCATCCAGAATATTGTCTAAACATACTATAATCATCACATGAGCTGGAAGAAAATATTTAACACTAACATTAAACCACAACGTTCATTTGGACCAGCCATCGTGGCGAAGTGTTTAGCGTCGCGGACTCCCGGTGGGAGGTCGTGGGTTCGAATTCCATCAGAATCATATGGGTTTTTCTGCCCCGACCGGCTCCTACCCAGAGTTGAGTTTGCTGCGGACTCAATTGGGAAGACTGGAACCACACAGTCGAGTTTCATCCACTTAATGGATGCGTTTCTGAGAGTGTTGCTCAAATTTCCTGACCAGCACTGCAGGTGCGTGTATACTCTCGGGCCTGGTTGACGCCGGGATATATTATGAAAGGAAGCGTAGAGAACAGCCCTGTCATGTAGTCTCAGACCGAAATGGAAATCCGTAGCATCATCTTCATTACCTTCATTCTCATCGATCAGCATTAAAAAAACCAAAAATTCTGTGGCCCTTCATGCCCTTCTCTCATGGTGACCTCAATTTCGATGTCCTCTTCACGTTTGTGGTCTTGGTTAGGTTCTGTCGGGGTTTACCGGTATTGGCGAGTCCATGGGGTCTGTCGTTGGACGGACGTGGTGGCGCCCTCCGGAGGGAGAGCTCACTCACGCCGGCTCCGCGACTAAGCAATTATTGTCGTCAATAGGGGTCTTAGTAGGCGGTGTCCTGCGTATGTTAGATCAGAACAGGCGCCACTGAACACCACCAAAGTGGCTCGGCAGCAGTGCAGTGTCTCCTCCGGTGGGTTGCCTCTTGACGAGTTGACATAGACTGCTGCTCCCTGTGGATTGCCGGTGCCGGGGCTGCAGCGGGGCGACCGGGCTGTGGCTGTGTGGACGGGGTGTCGGTATGAGCGGAGTGGGTGCACTGCCTCTGAGGTGGCGCAGAAGTTGGGACAGCAAAAACAACAACAACAACAACAAAAACAAAAAACAAAAAAAAAAAAAAACACAACAAAAAAAAACGTTCATTTGGGATAGTTTAGAAGACTGCATAGACTTATACCAACAGAAAACTGTTTATATATACGCAGATTGATTTACGCCTTGTTTTGTAACTATTGTAGTTAGGACATGCAAACTATTCGCACTGTTTTCCGAAGTTGTGATACTGTCAGTGCTTTTTGGGATGACGTATTATAGTTGTTCTAGGCAGAAAATGTACGCCTTGTGATCGTTTTTTTTTTTTGTCAAACAAAAAATTTTTTCGGAATTCTACGTGCACAGACAATCAAAGCACAGGCAGACACTGAGCTGAGAGCACTAGGTTCTCTATTTAAAGAAACCACGCACGAAAAGTGAGGAAGTAAGAAGACAGCCTTGGCGAACTTCAAATGATGCATGGAACCATTCTCCAGTTATACACTGTTTGAGCACCTCACTGGTTTGCTTTGGAGTACGGTTGTTGGGTGGTGTTGATAAGTTTCTGCCCAATATTAAGTTACTTCACTGTGGCCCGTAGTTCCCCCTGCCAGACTCTTTTGAACACCTTCTTGAAATCTATGGAGACGTGATGAATTCCCTCTTGTACTGAAAATGGTTTTGGCAAAGTGTATGTAGGTCAAAATCTATTAATGGCACTTCTACCTCAGAAGAATCCAGCTGTTCTTCAGCAGTGATGGTATCTGTGTTTTGCGGCTACAGTCTATTCTGAATGATTTTGCATCACTGTGATGGCGTGGCTGATCCTGCGTATATTGCGGCAGTTCTGGCGTTGTCAGAGATTTCCTTTCTCGGGAAGGGTGATGATTAGCGATGGAGTCCATGACGTGGGTTTCTCTCGCTGTGCCAGATTCCGTTGTAGATGGCAGTTAGGATATTAGTTCTTGTGTCGCCATGTTTCGAAAGTTCTGCAAGGATGCTGTTGAAACCTGCAGCTTTTCCACATTTTAAGGATTTCATTGCAGCTATGACTTCTTCAGGGAGTATCAGAAAGTCATCATCACTTGATGAATCCTGTGTTATTAGTAAACTTGGATCCACTTTGCTTTGTTTATTATAGAGTTCAGAGCAATGTTCTATTCACCTTTTAATGATGTCTTTTTCCCCATGAGAGAAAATTGTTATCTTGGTCCTAATTGGTGTAACGCTGCTTTCATCTTGAAAACTTTCTTTGTGGTGTTCTTGTATAGCTTGTTCATGTCCACACGCTGTTGTTCGTTCCAGGTTTTCTGAGTATTTCTCATGGTTTCACTGATTCTCTTGCTGATAGCGCTGTATTTCGTATTGTTTCGCTGACTCGCTTGCTGATAGCGCTGTATTTCTTATTGTTTCACTGATTCTCTTGTTGGTGGGCACTGTATTTTTACGCCTCAGTCTTCTTGATCGGTGGTAATTTCCTCCTAATCACAGAAAACTCCAAGACATTGCTGAAAATCCATGGTTTTGATTTTTAAATGCTTATTCATAGGACCTCTGGCGTAGTCTTACCTAAAGGTTGGTTAGAATTGTTTGTGAAGGCTTTAAGGTGTTCTAAGAGAAGTTCCGTTGATTTGTGGAGAACTTTTCCCCCGATGACTCCCACTCAGAATTGAGTTTACTATAGGCTCAGTTGGGGAGACTGGGACCACACAGTGAAGTTTCATCCGTTAAGGAATGCGCTTTGAGAGTGTTGCTCAAATTTCATGATCAACACTGCATGTGTCTGTATCACGTGGGTCCATTTGACGGCTGAATATCTAATTAAAGTAAGCGCGGAGTACTGGCCTGTCATGCAATACAAGACCAGAATGGAAATCCGTAATATCATCTTCATCATTCTCATTGAGCAGCATAGAAAGTCATAAATTCTGTGGTCCTTCATGCTCTGATCGCATGGTGACATCACTTTACCCCTCTACGTCCATGGCCTTGGTTTGGATCTGCCGGGGTCACTTGTATCAGCAGGTTCATGGGGGACTGTCGTTGGACGGGACGTGGTGGCTCTATCCGGACAGAGAGTTCACTCGTGCTGATTCCACGACCAAACAAATTATTGTCATCAGTACGAGGCTTCATAGGTGGAGTCCTGCGCATATTGAATCAGTACAGGCATAACTGAACAAAACAAACAAACAAACCAAAATAACCCCGGCAGCAGTGCAGTGTGTGTACTCTGGTGGGCTGACGACTAGACATTGATGGCTACCTGTGCATTGTTGTGGTGCGGCTGTGGTGGGACGGGCCTGGCTTTGGCTGTGGACAGGGGACCGGAATAAGTGGTATGGGTGCAGTGCCCCTGAAATTACACAGAAGTGGAGGAAAACATCCATTTTAATGTTTTTTGTGTATGAAACAATGCCTCATACAAGATATATTTCTGAAGGCTAAATTAAAAAAAAAAAAAACAACAACATTAAAACAGATTTACGACGATTCTTGTTTTTCTACGACAGTCAGGAGATCTTACCCATTTTTTTCCCCTGTGTGTGTGTGTGTGTGTGTGTGTGTGTGTGTGTGTGTGTGTGTGTGTGTGTGTGTACATGTGTGTGTTTGAGGTTGTGTGACTCTGCGTGTGTGTGTGTGTGTGTGTGTGTGTGTGTGTGTGTGTGTGTGTGTGTGTGTGTGAGTGAGTGTAAAAATCCTAAAATAAATGTGGACATACTACCTGCAAAAAGGAACAAACATCAGAATTTGTTACAAAAAGCAATTTACAATGGCGGATATTCTGGACTGGGACTCGACGGTCCAAACAATAGCACAACGTTTCACAACCATCTGGTAACAGGTGCACTAAATGCTTCGTTATATGATGGTTGTGTTCAAGTTGTGTTCAGTGCGATGGAGTTTTTCTACCATGGGGCAATCGTGATAACATAGTAAGTGCAAAAGTAGAAAGCACAGTGCGCAGAATGAAAAACAAACGTTCTAGCGTTTCTGTTTCTAATTGGTGGACCAGGTAACGTCATCAACATGGCGGTGTTCTACAAACAGGGCCTCAAGGATCGTGTCAGCGTGTGTCTATTTGCTTTGTCCTTAGCTGACGAATTGTACATGGTCACATCAATGTTTCTTTATGGGCGAACAACTGCATTTGCAGTTCACCAAAAACGACGGATTTGGATCAATCCTTACTTTCTTAACTAATAACAATTTGACAGGATTACTGGGATTCGGCTACGTTTCTCAGGTTCTTACTGCTATCATAGCCATCGAGAGATGCTACTGTGCCCTCAATCCACTTAAATCTCAAACGGTGATACGCGTCAGAACAATGGCTGTTGTCATTATCGTCGTCAAGGTGTTGGTTGTAGGTCTGTTCTCCATTGTGGCTCTCCCATACCACCTTGGATGTGTTTATGATCCAGAGACTGGTCTTGTTTTAAAGACGTTAGGTCTCGAAGAATTTTACAAAAAACCACCAACAGCTCATTGATCACTTGCATAGTTATGCGTTTGGTGTTGGTGTGCCTGGATGTGTGATAACTGTTGTGCTGGTGACAACAACAGTTACCACTTTGAAGCTTTGTCAGATTGTGACATGGAGAGCTGAATCATCCTCTTCCATCTCTCCCCGAGAGGTGGTCCTCACCAAGATGCTGGTTGCCACTTCAATCCTGTTCATCGTCTGTGTCTTTCCCATTGCTGCAGCACGAATCGCGTGGTTGTTTTTTGCCAGATATAAATACTGGTCGGCGGAATGATGTATGACTGGCAAAGTTTAGTGGAAGCCAGCGTTGGAGGCTTTCTATCCCTAAGTTTAACCTTAGGTATACCAGGCTTCATTGACATTGGTGACTTCAGCTTCACATGAAAGTGTGAGGTTCTCAGTCGACCATAAAGTTAAAACACTGGTTACAAACTCTTTTTCGGTATTTTTCATGAATTTCCAAAATTCACTCAAAACTTTGTGAACGTAAATAACAAGACTATTCTTTAAAAATTTCTTTAAAAATCAGAAGTGACTCTCGGCTTCTGAGCGTACTGCATCGTTTGAAATAAATGAACTGACACTGTAACTTTGACTTATTGGTTGTAAAAAAAGGAAGATCAAAAAGGTAAACAACGAAAATAATGATATCAGAAAATAAAAACCAACGTATTGATAAAAAGTCTAAAGGTGTTAGAGTCTGTGGTGCAGACCTTATCCTTTTTGGTTCAGTCAGCCCCGACTAGACTGAAAGATGCTAGTCTAATAGTATATGAGCTGGTGTATGGACTGCTGAGCGGGCCGCTGTACAAGCAGATGTGCGAGCTGTGTGCCATCTGTCTTCTGTCTGGACTCCAGGACGGGTGTATGGACCACTCAACTCTTCATGTTTATGGTCAGGAGGAGGTGAGGCATTCAAGCAGGAAGTACTGAGGTAACAACGGTTAAGCGAAGTGTTGGTTACTTATCAACAGGTGAAAAGTTTACCCCAGCTGAATTTTTTTGTGATTTGGCGTTGGCTTTTGTGCGTTTCTAAATTATTTGAACTAAACAATACGGCTGGCATGATTAGCCTTGGGCATTATTAAAACAGGCGATGTTTGAGAGAGCAATGTTTAGGCAATATATTAATTATGCACGTCACTAAATGGTCGGAATTCTTGATTGATTTATAATTCACTGTGTACATGAGGTAGGCTGAAATGTAAAGAGTTTTTTTTTTTGGGAAGACGGTTGTAGCAGTGTTGGGGTGGAGACCTTGCAGGGAATCTAACTACCAGCGATGTGGAATATACCGTATGAACTAGTGTTAAAATTGTATTGGATTTGGTATTGCTGACAGCTTTTGTGGGGAGCTTTTTTTCACTCGTTATTTTTTGCGTCCAGATGGTTGGTTCTCATGTCATGTTTCTTAGCTTTTTTTCTTTTTCTGGAACAGGAACTTAGGTATATTAACATGAATCATACATTTTTTTTTTTTTCTTAAGAAAAATGTAAGTATAATTCTGGTACGAGAGAATTGTTTTTCTAGGAACAACGCTCATTCCAATCTGCGTTTCTTTTTGGCCTTTTTAGGAACTGATATTTTGATTTAACTAGGCGTTTGCAAGAAGAGTAATTGCTATAGAAATATTAGCCGAGGGACCGCAAGGTAACTCATAATTTATTTATGCTTCAAACTACAATTTTGTGTCGTTTGTACTCTCTCTCTCTCTTGCGTCCATTCTCTCTCGTCCATCTCTCTCTCTCTCTCTCTCTCTCTCTCTCTCTCTCTCTCTCTCTCTCTCTCTCTCTCTCGTGTCCAACTCTCAAGTCCATTCGCGAAATATTTATTTGTCCTAAATACTACATGCAGTTCTCTTTATACAAACTGTGCATGTTAATGTCTTCAAACACGACCAAAGTTGTTAAAAATGTTCTTATATTTATATAAAACATTCAAGCTAAGAGAATTTATTTATAAAATGAAATGAACAATATTGTTCATTCTGATCCAATTTGTAGTTATCATTACTGTTCCTGTTGTATTTTGTATTCATGTACTCTTCAGGCCTTTATATGTATTAATCATCTGAATCTGACTCTGAATCTCTCTCTCTCTCTCTCTCTCTCTCTCTCTCTCTCTCTCTCTCTCTCTCTCTCTCTCTCTCTCTCTCTCTCTCGTCTCCCCCCTCCCCCCCCTCTCTGTGCGTATGTGCGAGTCTATGTGTGTGCGCGCGCTCGCGCGCGCATGCGTGCGTGCGTGCGTGCGTGTGTGCGCGCGTGTGTGTGTGTGTGTGTGTGTGTGTGTGTGTGTGTGTGTGTGTGTGTGCACTAATTAATTTCTTATTTTGTAAACATTCGTTTAAAACTGAACCTTATGTCTAATTCCCTCTCTTGACCTACATCCGTAATGAGCTTGTCTGAATACGAACACAGGGTGCTGCCAATGAGCGATGCACACACACACACACACACACACACACACACACACACACACACACACACACACACACACACACACACACACACACACACACACACACACACACATTCACACACACACACACACACACACACACACACACACACACACACACACACACACACACACACACCGTTTACTCACATTTATACGCACTATAACATAACATATACACACACACACACACACACAACACACACACACACACACACACACACACACACACACACACACACACACACACACACACACACACACAACATACACAGCACAAGCGTGCGCGCGCGCACACGTTATTGTATGCCATTCTGAAACATTCAGTATACATGTATAATCACACACACACACACACAGACACACACACAGACACACACACACACACACACACACACACACACACACACACACACACACACTGTGTGCGCGTGCGCAGAGAGAGAGAGAGAGAGAGAGAGAGAGAGAGAGAGAGAGAGAGAGAGAGGAGAGAGAGACCTTGTTGTGTGTTTCCTTTGTTGAACCAAAAAACACACCAAAGTATGTGTGAATAATGTTATCTTCATCGAACGTTTTGAAACAACAGTCGAAAGAAGTAATAACACTTTTCAATCCCTGAGTTTTTTTTTCTTTTATGAATGAACAAAAGGACAGATTTATTTCCTGATTCGTCTTGTGTACAGAGCCTTATGTCTCTCTGTAGCGAAAACCTATCACATAGTATACAAAAATGTTTCCCAAGGGAAAAAACTCTCACAAAAACGACAAATTTCGTATGCAAATCTGTTATATAACGTGATGTGGCTGTTAAAAGTGATGTGGTTAAGTTCACAATAGTGTCTTTGTGAAAGAACAAGATGCAAAGCATATAAACGTACTCCCAGTTTATCCTGTATACGCGTGATATATTCCATAAAGAGGAAAAAAAAACGTCTTGGGCTGGTGTAACAGTTAGTCATTGCTATTCTGGTAAACATCAGCCATCATCTGTGACCTATAATGAACATACTTACAAATGTTCAGAAAGATTGGCCAAGACCGTTCTGAGATTTTTCATCAAGGATAAAACCATTATGTACCGTTAGTAACGGCTATAACGACAAAATTAAACATCGGGCATCATCTGTGACCCATAATGAACATACCTACACATTTTTTCGGAAATATCGGCCACATACTTTCCGAGATGTTCCATGAATAAGAAAAAAAAACAGTTAGGGGCCTTTATAGCTGTTACTAACGGCTATAACGGTAAACTAAAACATCGGGCATTAGTCGTGACCCATAATGAACATACCTGCTAATTTTTAGAAAGATCGGCCACGTACTTTCTGAGATATTCCATAAAAAGAAAAAAACATTATGGGTCGTTATAGCCGTTAGTAACGACTACAATGATAAACTAAAATGTCGGGCATGATCCGTTACTCATAATGAACATACCTGCAATTTTTTTTTCAGAAATATCGGCCAAGTACTTTCTGAGACATTCCATAAAAAAAAAAACCATTATGGGCCGTTACGGCCGTTAGTAACGATTAGAATGGTAAACTAAAACGTCGGGCATCATCCGTCGCCCATAATGAACATAAGTACAAATTTTCAGAAAAAATCGGCCAAGCACTTTCTGAGATATCCCATAAAGAAGAAAAAACGGTTACAGGCCGTTACAGCCATTAGTAACGTCTATAGTGGTAAAATAAAACATCGGGCATCATCCGTGACCCATAAGGAACATACCTAAAAATTTTTCAGAAAGATCGGCCCAGTAGTTTTGTCTGGAGCGAGTGGAACACATTTTGACCACGGACGGACGGACGGACGGACGGACACACACACACACACACACACACACACACACACACACACACACACACACACACACACACACACACACACACACACACACACACACACACACACACACACACACACACACACACACACACACACAGAGCATTTCTTCATTCCCATTCTAAAGTACTCCCTGTTCTATGAGAACTGGAGTACACAAACGGTATCATGTACCATTCCCGTGACACACCTAATCGATTTTTATGTAATGCAAACATAAGTAAAGTCTGTAGTGAACGTACCTTTTTAAAAAAAAAAATTAATTGCTTGAAAATGTTCCGTACAGAGAATGCGAATCGATGATTTGGCATTTTAGATATATCATCAAGAATATTTCAACGAACATGTGACCACACACACACACACACACACACACACACACACACACGCACGCACGCACGCACACACAGAGGCACGAACACAAGCACACTCACATGAACGCACACGCGTACTTGTGCACGTATGCAAGTCTGCATACGCACACACAAACACCCATCCACCCACCATCCACATATACAGAGAGAGAGAGAGAGAGAGAGAGAGAGGGAGAGCGAGAGCAAAGAGAGAGAGAGAGAGAGAGAGAGAGAGAGGAGAGAGAGAGAGAGAGAGATACAGACAGACAGACAGAGACAGACACACACACACACACACACTGAGAGAGAGAGAGAGAGAGAGAGAGAGAGAGAGTGTTTTGAATAGATGAAGTGTGTACCGAGGTCAACGATGCATCTGCGGTTCATCTCACAGACACGTGCTTACTCTTTTCATTTTGAACTCACACACAGACGCGCGCACGCACACACGCACACACACACGCACGCGCGCACACACACACACACACACACACACACACACACACACACACACAAACACGCACACGTACATACACGTGCACGGAAGCACGTGCACACACACGCATACTACACCACAACCACACACACACACACACACACACACACACACACACACATATATATATATATATATATATATTGAATTATAAACAAAGCTTGCTCTTATGTCTCAGATTGTAGAAATAGTGGGGTGATAAGCCTTCATATTTCTCAAAATGAACCTTCAGCAAGCTTATAGTATCCAAAGCGGGAGACCATCTCCAATGGGGAGGAAGCTCACTAACATATAACTCCTGGTCAGATACCGATATTTCGAAACCTGATTGTTTCTCCTCAGTGACCGCGGAAATTGGTAATTTGACTCCTCTGCCTTTTCGGTTTTAAGAAGAATGCTATACCAGAAAAGGCTGGTGTGCAATACCATAGTATGTTTGTTGAGTTTTCAAAAAAAACCTAACCAATGTGCCACCTAAGAAGCAAAGAAAATCATGAAAGAGCAAAACAAACTGCATTTTCTTGTGAAAAGTAGAAAATATAAAAAGATAACCTCTTAAGATACAAGTGCTGAGGGCCAGTTCTTGGAATGAATCCACAAGGGACTAAATTACAATAAATTAGTCCTGGTTTTTTGAAAACTCAACAACCATACTACGGTATTGCACACCAGCCTTTTTCTGGTATAGTATTCTTCTTAAAAACGAAAAGGCAGAGGAGTCAAGTTACCATCTGTGGTCACTGAGGAGAAACAATCAGGTTTCGAAATATCGGTATCTGACCAGGAGTTATATGTTAGTGAGCTTCCTCGCCATTGGAGATATCTGACCAGGAGTTATATGTTAGTGAGCTTCCTCCCCATGGAGATGGTCTCCCGCTTTGGATACTATAAGCTTGCTGAAGGTTCATTTTGAGAAGCATTTATTATTCCCCATTCACCCACTCAAGCACATACTGTCAGTTAGGCAGAATCATCTACCACTGCAGATATGAAGGCTTATCACCCCCCTATTTCTACAATCTGAGACATAAGAGCAAGCTTTGTTTATAATTCAATATTTCTTGCAGTCATTGCAACACCTAGCTGCTCTGTAAGTTGCTGGAATGGTGCTCGGTACTTATCCTTGGAATTTATGTTTTATTGTAATATATATATATATATATATATATATATATATATATATATATATATATATATACACATATACACATACACACACGCGCTGGGAATGAAAACGGAAGTAGCAGAAAGTGTGTATGCACGCACGCACCCACGCACACGCACGCACGCACACACGCACGCACCCACCCACCCTCCCACAGCTCCTTATATGCTGTGTATATTTCTTCAGACCAGCGAGAGCGAGCAGTAGTATAACAACAAGTAGATCAACATATGTTATGTCACTCATGAAACAGTCTTCTACCGATAAAGTAGCGTTTGTATTTCATTACTAGGTGTACTGTAATTACTATTATCATTCATTACTATGATATAGTATATTCTTAGGAAAGAAATTAAAGATTACACCAACGGGGATTTGACTGTGTGTCGTTTATGTGTTTGTCTTAGCAATTAAAGAGTTTTTTTTTTTCGAAGACAGATTTTAAAGCAATGGCTAACATAGAAACAACTGAGCCCAAAGACTAGCCGATCTAAAGTTTGAGCGGATCGGTTGAAAATGGTTGATTCTCAACGGTATCACGAATAGAGCTCTAAACATTGTGAAATTACTGTAACAAAATGATAACTATCAACGGAAAACTATAAACTCATAGAATACAAAGACGTGTTGGCATAATCTTTGAAAATATTTCGCTTAAAACAACTGAAAAGAGACTTAAATCAAAAAAAAAAATTCTCTTAAAACCCAGTGAAAAGAGATAAATGCAAGGAGATGTGTAGTGTACCTTTCTGTTCCGAGTTTTTTTTTTTTTTCGAAACACTTGGCAATACGAGACGGATCTACAGAGAGCAGGTAGTGTAATATTATTACTGGGAGGCAAGAGACGAAAACGCTTATAATGAGATTAGAAAAACAAAAAGCTGAAGAAACGACAGAGGCATCATCTGTCTCTTATTCTTCTACAGAAATGGTTTATTTTAGGTAACCATTATTATCCACAGAGGAATTCAAGGTCAGAACCAAAATGTTAAGATGTCCAATGAAAGTTAAGATACCTTGAGTACGGCAACCAATATTCAAACTTCAGGCTCCAAATTGCTCATGGTAGAAACTATATTTTCGTGGACGGCCAAGTCGGGTGATTGATGCTTATGAGATGTACATTACTTTTAGAGACATTTTCCAGACTTATTGACTTATGAATCTGTTATGAAATGATAATTAGACACTAAGGAATACCAGCTCAGCTTAACACCTAAAGCACACAACTGATTTCCCAGAAGAGGGTGCTTTTTTCCGTCAGTGATGACTGAAGCTGGACCCATCTCCTCTGCCACCCAGAATTTGTCTAGGAAACTGATATTTAGAAAAAAAAAATATTTAGCACTTATTTTAAACCACACTAGATGTTCAATTGGGATGGTTTGGTCTAGAACACAGCATAGACTTATACCAACAGAAAACTGAATATAAATGCAGACTGGTTACTCCTTGTTTTGTAACTACTGCAACTAAGATATACAAACTGTTCGCCTTGTTTTCCAGAGTTGTAATACTGTCCGTGCCTTTGGGATGACATTTTATAATTGCTAAGCAGAAATGTACGCCTTGTTATTTTTTCTCTTATGGATATGCACTTTTGTTTACTCACAGGTGAGTCAAACGAATGATTTTGTGGCATTCTACGTGCACAGGACAATCAAAGCATAGGCAGACACTGAGTTGAGAGCATTAGCTTCTCTGTTGAAAGAAACCACGTATGAAAAATGAGGAAGATAGAAGGCAGCCTTGACGCACTTCAATTGATGTATGGAACCATTCCCCATTAGTACCCCGTGTTAGTACCGCACAAGTCGCGTTGAATACAGTTGTTGGGTTGTACTGATGAGCCTCTGTGCGATGATAAATTACTTTACTGTGGCCCATAGTGCCTACTGACAGACTCTGTCGAATGCCTTCTTGAAATCTATGGAGACGTGATGAACTCGCTTTGTGTTGGAAATGTTTTTTTCCAATGTGTATGTAGCAAAATCTGTTCATTGCCTTGGGAAAAACAACCTGTTCTTCAGTGATCATGGTATCTGTTTTGCGGCTACAGTGTATTCTGAATGACTTTGAGCATCACTTCAATGACGTGGCTGATCCAGCGTATAATGCAGCAGTTCTGGCATTGTCAGAGAGTTCCTTTCAA
>JADBJO010017178.1:0-5000 GCA_016801955.1 Conus betulinus | reverse complement strand
TAATGTTATGCTAGGAGCTTGTCACAACTGAAGACAATTCCAGCATAACTATTTAGAGCATAACAACATTTTGATGTTGTCTTGCTGTTCTAGCCTATGTCAGTTGCCCGGACACAGCCTTAAGCCAAGGCGAAGTGTATTGTTAAATAAAAGGATGCAACCTACACCTTCAATTATTCGAATATCAACATTTTGGGGGAGGAGGTGTGGTGGGCGGGGGAATTTTAGCAGGAAAAGATCTATTGAAAAGATCAGTTTCCTTGTTGAAGCAGATATGTTTTTGATCGTCATGATAATGTTGATGCCAAACAACAGGGAACATCAAACCTATGTTATTATTATCATATGGTGGAAGAAAGTAAATTTTAGGACATGAAACACTATGTACGGAATCTGCATACGGGTACGTTGTGAATGCTTGCGTGCGCGCCCGAATGCGTATGTGTGTGTGTGTGTGTGTGTGTGTGTGTGTGTGTGTGTGTGTGTGTGTGTGTGTGTGTGTGTGTGTGTGTAACAGGATGAAACTCCAGAATAAATGTGTACATAGACATTTAGGAAAGGAATAAAGCAGAATCTGTGATGTGAAACATTTGATAATGATGAACATTCGGGACACGGTGATCCAGAATGATACTACACCATTGCACAGTCATGCGCCAACAGCAGCATCTAATGCTTCGCTTCATGATGGCTGTGTCACAGTTGTTTTCAGTGAGATGGAGTTTTTACCATGGGACAATCCTGACAATATAGTGAGCGTGGACGTTGAAACCATTTCGCTCAAAGTTAAAACAAACATTCTGGGGTTTCTGTTTCTGATTGGTGGACCAGGTAACGTCATCAACATGGCAGTGTTCTACAAACAAGGCCTCAAGGATCGTGTCAACCTGTGTCTATTTGCTTTGTCTTTCGCTGATGAAATGTACCTGATTACATCAATGTGTCTCCAAGGTGAACAACTGCACTTGCAATTCACTACGGCAGAAAGATTCGGACCAATGATGACTTTCTTCACGAACAACCACGTTTCAGGATTAGGATTTGGTTACGTTTCTCAAGTTCTTTCTGCTATCATTGCCAGTGAGAGGTGCCTCTGTGTCCTCAATCCACTTAAAGTTCAAGGCATTCTTCGTACCAGAACAATGGCTCTGGTCATTATTGTCCTAAATGTGCTGGTGGTTGGGTCTGTTTTTTATAGTAGCATTCCGATACCGCATAGGCTGTGTGTATGATCCAATGTCCGGTGTTGTTGTGAAGACATTTGTTGCTGGTGACTTTTACAAAACCCACCAACAGTTTTTGGATCACTTGAATGGCTCTGTGTTTGGTCTTGGTTTGCCTGGGTTAGTGATGACAGTCGTGCTGGTGACAACATTTAGTTACCACTGTGAAGCTTCGTCAGATTGTGACATGGAGAGCAGGAACATCCTCCTCCATCTCTCCACGTGAAGTGGCGCTCACCAAGATGCTGGTTGGTACTTCCATCCTGTTCATTGTCTGTGTCTTCCCCATTGCTGCAGCCAGACTCACCTGGTTGTTTTTTCCCGAAATGAATGCTGGTCGACGTAACCAAAACTTGTACCATACCAGTTTGTGGATTAGTCGAATGTTCGTTTACGTCAACGCCAGTTTCAATATTTTTGTCTACTACGCTATGGGATCTCGCTATAGGCAGACATTCAGAGCGCTGTTTACAGGACAAATGAGGTCTGAAAAAAAAACATTGATGCATTCAAACAGAAATTTGTGGCGATGTCTTGCTTTTATTCATAAATTACATAAAAGAATTAGAAGTGCATTGATGCTTTTTTATGTATGGCTTTCTGAACATAATGAATTTAGATCACGTTATTTACATGTTTTTCCCCTGTGGTTACTAATCCAGTATGAAAACGACAGAAATATCTACTCTGTCTCTGTCTGTCTGTCTGTCTGTCTGTCTGTCTGTCTGTCTGTCTCTCTCTCTCTCTCTCTCTCTCTCTCTCTCTCTCTCTCTCTCTCTCTCTCCTTGTGTGCGTACGCGCGCGCACGTCAAGTATTCAGAAAATAATTCCAAGTTACATTGCTTTTTTCTTTTAGACCAGTGGCTTTCTATACATCCGCATTGCTCAGGAAAGGCGATGTTTTGTTTCCCTGTTTTACCATCAATGAAATGATCTCTTTGGAGCACACATGGATTGTCATTGAGGTATCACGGCACAGTCTAATGGAAATCACCTTTGAGACTTTCTAGCCCTAACTCTAACAAATCTTCAATAAATGTTAGCAAACCGTCCAAAATACGTGGAAAAACGAATCACAAGACAAAAAAAAAAAACGACGCGCTTCGACCTCTTAAGTCTTCTTCAGGCAAAATACAACACAATTATTACAACGACAATGAACGAACAATGACTTAGCTTCAGTTTCTTCAGCGCAAGATGGGCGTTGAATGAAAACGAGGCTATCAGAAGGGAGATAATGTGTGAGTCAAGGTAGCAATGATGATATTTTTAGTATTTATAGGAACACTAATAATGGTAATGATGATAATCAAAATTCTGAAAAAAAAATGACAGGATTACAACCGCTTCTGATGATAATCTATTATGACAATAGCAGTTGTAGTATGGGGAAAAGGAGCGTGGGTTAGAGGATTCCTAAACAGCATGGTTGCCGTGGCAACATTCTTAGCGGCGATGGCGATAGTGATGTTAATGGTAGTGATGGTAATATAAAAACTAACAATAGTATTAATGATGATAATTGCTAACAACTATAGTGAAGGTTATGGTAATAACGGTGCTGGTAATAAAAAGCATGATACAGAAATATTTTCATGTGTAAAAAAATAGTAAATAATTTTAAAAAGAGATAATAATAATAATAATAATGATAATAATAATGATGATAATAATAATAATAATAATAATAATAATAATATATGATAATAGAATAAACCAACTGAATAAAAAGATTATAACAATATTAATCATTGTAATGATAATAGTAGTACTAAAACTAATACTAAGGGGGTGGGGGAGGAACTAAGGGTAGGAGGAGGGGGAGGGGAGAACGGGAAGAACAAAGAGGAGATAGAAGGTATAAATTATGGGAAGGATGGAATCTTATGGGTATATTATATAAAAAATAAAGGTATTAAGTAATATTCGTGATGAAATCAGGTGGAAAGGAGTTGAAATGCTCAATGATTAGCAGCAGATTGTACTGTTGGACGAGGATAATAATAATAGCAGTAATGATGAGTGCAGCAGCAACACTGGGGGCCTTTCCTGTTACAAGACCCAAAAGATAAAACACATGTCAACTGAGATAAGACTTTGAGTCTCTTAGGTCCCCCACTGTATACTGTTGACGTGCGTGCGCTGGTGTGTGTTCATCAGTGGGATGATGCCAGCATGCTGATTAGAGTGTCCATGGACATCATGAGTGTGCAAGCGTTGGTGTGTGAGTGTGTGTGGAAGAGAGTGAGTGAGTGAGTGAGTGTGTTCATCAGTGGGGTAATGCCAGTGTGTTAATTAGAGAGTCCACAGACATGTGTGTTGAAGCTTCGGTGTGTGAGTGTGTGTGTGAGAGACTCTGTGTGTGTGTGTGTGTGTGTGTGTGTGTGTGTGTGTGTGTGTGTGTGTGTGTGTGTTTCGTAGGATGTGTTTGAAGGGGAGGAGTTGTTATGTGCGTGTGCGCAAGCGAGTGTGCGCGTTTGTGAACAATTATTATCTTGATCGAATGTTTTGAAAGAAAAATCGATAGAAATCATAACCGTTTTCAATACCAGAATTTTTCTTTTTCTATGAATGAACACGAAGACAGAATTTTTTTTTCAACCCCATTAGTCTTTTGAAGAGAGCCTTGTCTCTCTCTTTGGCGAAATCCCACAACATATTGTGTATAAAAGTGTTCCCCAAGTGGAAAAACTCTAGCACAAAAACGTTCCGTATAGAAATCTGTTATGCAACATGAAATTGCTTAAAAAATGATGCTTAAATTCACAGCAGTGTCATAGAGAAAGAAACGAGTTACCATGTGCCTTTATGCACGTCCTGTGGCACACCAATTTGATTTATCATGTGATACAAACAGAAATGAATTCAACCGTGAACCTACATTTTTCTCAATTCATTGCTTGAGAATGTAACATACAGAGAATACGAATCGATGCTTTAGGCAGTTTACACATATTAACTTCAGAATGTTTCAACGAACATGTTTCCAAACAAGAAATCAAATTTGAATAAAACGAACGAACACACACACACACACACACACACACACACACACACACACACACACACACATATACGCGCGCGCGGGCGCGCGCGCTACGCGCTTGCATACACAAACACAAAACACACACGCATGAACGCACGCACTCACTTATGCACGCATGCGAATATGCGCGCTCACACACATAACACACAGACACACACCCACAGACACAGACACACACACACACACACACACACACACACACACACACACACACACACACACACAGAGACAGACAGACAGACACACACACACACACACACACACACATACACACACACACACACACACAGAGAGAGAGAGAGAGAGAGAGAGAGAGAGAGAGAGAGAGAGAGAGAGAGGAGAGACAGACAGACAGACAGACAGACAGACAGACAGACAGCAGGCAGAGACAGAGGAAGAGAAAGAGAGAGAGAGAAAAATTGTTTTAAATCATCTCACAGACTTGTGTATACTGTTTTCATTTTGAGCTCACACACAGATGCACGCATGCACGCACGCACGCACGCACACACACACACACACACACACACACACACACACACACACACACACACACACACACACACGCACGCAAGCACGCACGCGAGTGCGCGCGCACAGATGCATGTGCAAGACAAAAAACACAAAAGAAGACAGACAGACAGACAGACAGACAGACAGACAGACAGCAGTCAGACAGACAGACAGACACACACATACACGCACGCTCGCTGGGAGTGAAAACGGAAGTA
>JADBJO010017177.1:15000-38430 GCA_016801955.1 Conus betulinus | reverse complement strand
TTTATTAGATGTCAGAAAAGCTCTTTGAGCCATGGTTCGAGCACATTGGGGCGTGTTTTAAAGAAAAGAGATTGAATAGAAAAGGTATCAGAGCTATACCTAGTATAATTACGCTGTCCGATTCAGTCACCGGTTTTGCAAAATCAGTTGAACGCCTTACACAACACAGCTGGAAGACTTGGTCTGATAGTTAATTAAATAAATCAAACATTGTCGTGTTTAGAAATGGGTGAACATGTCTCTCAACACGATCAATGTTCTTTAGGACAAACAAAAAATACAGTGGTGAACATGCTCAAATATTTGGGGAATTATCAGGTCCACAAGACTTTCCGTTTCTCATTGTATGATATGTCAAGCAGAGCAAAGATGGACGTGATTAACATATTCAAACTCTTGTGGTCTATAGGAGAAAGTCACCAGTTTTATTCTTTAAACTCTTCGACATGTAAATCCAGCCAGTACACAGTTACGGTGCAGAAATATGGGGTATGATTGGAAATGTTGACATTCTGGAAAAAGTGCACCTTTTTGCCTTGAAAAGGTTTCTGAATGTAAGTGTAAGAACTAATGCTATGGTTTATGGAGAATTAGGAAGATTCCCGTTGTGTCTTAACTTGTACATAAAGAGTATCAAATACTGGTTGATTTGTGTGTGTGTTTTAAAATTTTTTTAAATGCAACCTCATCGACTTCCATATAAAGCTTATAAAATGTTGCTATTCTTCACCATAGACAAGAACACATGGGCATCTACCGTCTGCTTCTTTCTTTACAAATATGGATTTGAAGAAGTGTGGGAGAATCAAGGGGTTGCTAATGAAAAAAGAGTTCTTGAAGACATTGAGAGAGAGAGAGACTGATTTCAAGATTACAGAGCGCAGTGGCATACCGAAATAACACAGAGAGTGATCGTTTCTACCTTTACAGGACATTTAAGAGAGATTTTATTTTGGCCCCATACCTAAAGTCAGTCAGTCATTTACAACTAAGAAACTAGTCTAAACAGAATAAGATTAGGCGTGTCGTAACTAAATGTACAAAGAATGCGTTTCCGGAGAAATGTGACGGAAAATGAGTTGCTGTGTCCATGTTGTGGACTTCAAATAGAGACAGAGACCCACTTTGTTTCTCTCTCTCTCTCTCGCCCTCTCTCTCTCTCTCTCTGTGTGTGTGTGTGTGTGTGTGTGTGTGGTGTGTGTGTGTGTGCGTGTGTGTGTGTGTGTGTGTGTGCGGTGCATGCGCGCGTGTGTATGTTGTGTATCTGTGTCTGTGAGTGTGTATGCTCACTGAGTTGTCTTACGTTTTAAAGATACCCATTCAATCCTATTCATGTTTGCTATGTGAAAACCCACCATGACATGGGCCTATGGCCTATTCATTAAACCATTTAGAGTTCAGAGTTCTCTCTCTCTCTCTCTCTCTCTCTCTCTCTCTCTTGGGTGCGCATTACACGCGCGCGCGCGTTTGTGTGTGTGAGTGTATGTGTGGGGTGTGTGTGTGTGTGTGTGTGTGTGTGTGCATACTAAACACATGCACAGAGAAAGATACACACAAAGACGCACAGATAGTCACACACACAACACACACACGCGCGCGCGCGCGCGGCGCGCGCGCGCATACACACGCACTCACGCACGCACAAGGTTTTTTGTTGTTGTTTTCGTTTTTTTTTTTTGTTTGTTTCTTTCTTTCGTTTTTCTTTGTTGATTTTAACCTTGTCATAGTGGTAAGCAGGTGGTTTGGAAGCAGTACAGTTGTACTCTACTCACTGAAGTCTGTACCATCAACAGTGTTTTCGCTGCTCATATCCACAGCACCAACTGAAGGAACCGCTGAGCAACGGTCTGGCCGCACAAAGGACAATGAATTATGTTTCACTGAAAGACCATCAGCCATCGCTCGCAGACGGTAATCGGTGCTTCCTGTCCACTCTGAAATGCTGCACGTGCGAACCGTGCGTGGGCCGTTCAAACAGAAGGCAGCGGCTGGGGGGGGGGGGGGGGGGGGGGGGGGGGGCTTGTGGCACATTCCACGTCATTAGCGCGACAGATTCATGGCCGTATCAAGGTGATAGCTTTGCATGCCAACGCGCGTGCATCTCTCGCGACTCTCCATCATCCACAGCCATCGTTATCAGCATCTGCCCACTCACTTACACCTGTGATGGCAGCTGGGGAGGGGGAGAAGAGAGAGGAGGAAGCGGGGGGTGAGGGGATGGAGGGATGGAGGGAGGATGAGGACTGAAGGTGAAGGTGGGGGTTGGGGGGGAGGGATGGAGGGTGCCTGCTCTCTTTAATCCTTTAACATGTCCATGTGCACACACGCACAGACATGCAGACAGAGAGAGAGAGAGAGAGAGCAGAGAGAGAGAGAAGAAGACAGAAGCAGACTCAGAGATCAGAAAGTAAGCAAAGCGACAACCGAGTAAAAGTTGGCAACCGAGTACTGGTTGTGTGGTTTGTTGATAAACTGGCCATGTGTCACCCACACGTCAGAGGTACCCAGTCATCTGGCACAGAAAAAAGGATTCTCAATCAGTGATCAGTAATCGTTGTTCTCAGATCAACCATCTCAGCAATTGTTCCTCAGTAGGATAAATTTATCAACCATCTCAGCAATTGGTTTCCTCATATCCAAACCTATCGAGCATAATAATCTATCAACCATCTCAGCAATTGTGTTTCCTCATATCCAACCTATCGAGCATAATAATCTATCAACCATGTCAGCAGCTGTTTTCTCATATCCAACCTATCTGAGCACGATTGTCTATCAACCAGTGTCAGTAATCTTTTTGGTTGTTTTTGTTTTTTTGGAGTCAGATCAGTCTATCGGTGTATGATATTGTAACAACTGTGACCATGTGTGTATGGCGACATCCCCGGGCGGCCTAAGGGATTTGAGCTAGATACCGTTGTACACTAGGTGCATTGTGTCCGTCTGTCGGTCTTCTGGCTCCCTTACAAATCCACACTTTTCATCTGATCTTCTCCACACTGGGCATGGTGACTCTCAGCACACTAACAAACCAAGAGCCAATCACTTCTGTCCTAGATCGTTGCGTAGTCACATTTCTAATGCCATAATTATAGCGAAGCGAAGCAACGTCGGGATTTGAAAAACTCATCTAAGGGGAAGGGGGTGGTCGCGGGGAGGGGTGTGGAAGGGACTGGAGTGGAGAGAGTGAGAAGGAGGGACGTGGACGTGGTAAGAGGTGTGCGTTTGTAAATAATATGAAAATTCGTTCATGTAACAGCTCATCCAGACAGAAATAATATGCAAATTTATTCACGTACAGCTCACCCTTCCAGCCATAAAAACCTCCTTCACCCCCATCCCACACCCTTTGTCTTCACCGCCATCTCTTCTTTCGGTCCTTTTCATCTTTTACAGAAATGTTTTTCGGTTGCGTCCCCGTTCTGTGTGACGATGTTCAAGGTGAAAAAGTACACCTGGTGTCAGGAACGGCAACTTCCCTACAAAAATAACATCTTGTTTTTCAGCATGTCAATGATCATCTTCTCCTTCTTCACTATCTGAGTTTAACAAATCATCAGCCAGTTCAAAACATTATACATAACCTATTATGAGCGTGATATTTTGCTTCAAATCCGTGAATAATGTTTTCTCATACCCAACCTGTAAAGGGTATCATAATTATCAACTACGTTAATAACATTTTACCACATTAATATTTTTTTCTTGCATATCAAATAGTCTGATTATGATGATTTATTGATTCTATCAATGATCGTTTCATGTATCCACCTTTATGCGTAATGACCATTTATCAAGACATGTCAATGACCGTATTCTTATCACCCCCCCCCCCCCCCCCCTACCCCCCTCTTTATGCGTATATGGTATTTTATCGATTTTGTCAATGATCGTTTTCTTCTACCCTCTTTGTGTGTATGATTATTCACAATTTGGTCAATGATCGTTTTCTTATATCCACCTTGTCTGTGTGATAATCATCAGTTGCGCCAATGATCGTTTCCTTACAATCCACCCCCTTTATGTCTATGATAATCTCTCAGTGATGCCGATGATCATTTTCTTATGACCACCATTATGATGATTGATCAGTTATGTCAATAATCCGCATTCTTATTTCCGCCTCTATGTGGATGATACTTTTTATCTGTTATGTGAACGATCATTTCCTTTTATGATCCCACTTATGAGTCTGATAATCTATCAACTACGTCAATAGTCTTTTTTTTAAACAACTACCTTTGTGAGTATGATAATTTATCAGCTAAGTCAGTGTCAGTTTTCTCCTACTTGCCCGTCAGCCAGTCTCCCGTTTGTCGGTTAAAGGTAAAGGGGAATTTGGAGAGGAGACATGGCACACGGGCCAAAAAAGAAGGCAGTGGGAAAGAAGGAGGAGGGGATTGGGGGGGGGGTGGAAAGGAAGGGGGATGGAGGGTGGAGATGGGGTTTGAGAGGGACCCGTAGAAGGGGGTGCTACTCCAAGCAGGCTGACCTTTGCCTATCTCGACAGGTGCCACAGGCTTATCTGCCAGGGAGAGCTAGTTATGGCATCTTGAGTTATGATACGATAAGAGAAGGAGAGCGAAGCGCCGGATACACCAACACAGACGGGGCTGCGGCCGAGGCTGCTTGACATGCCGCTGCGCCGCAGACTGACGCCACTAGAGTATTAGACTCCTCCCACCCACCCCCCTCAAAAACAAAAAAGGCCTTTGCCCTGACCGCTGAGGGGAAAGAGCTAATCCACAGTGTGTTCAGAAACGAAGACTGGCCGAACCTGACCAACCGGTAGAACATAAACCTGAAGGGAGGTGAAGCTGGCATGAAGAAGAAACAAAAATCTTCAGAGAGGTATCCTCTACACCAGTGGATAAACAAGATGCTTTCTAAACACGACACCGTTTCCCCCCCCACCCACTCCCAAATCTCACCTACCCCCCTCTGTAACCCTTCCCCCCACCTCCCGGTGCTCTGGCAGTCCTACAGGCTGCAGTAGAACATGGACAGAAGAGTTGTGTGATAGGACAACATGAAGGTTTGGGTAGGACAACATGAAGGTCTGGGTAGGACAACATGAAGGTTTGTTTGGGTGGACACCATGAGGATCTGGGTAGGACAACATGAAGATTTGGGTAGGACAACGTGAAGATTTGGGTGGACAACATGAAGGTTTGGGTAGGGCAACATGAAGATTTGGGTAGGACAACATGAAGGTTTGGGTGGACAACATGAAGTTTTGGGTAGGACAACATGAAGGTTTGGGTAGGACAACATGAAGGTTGGTGGGTAGGACAACATGAAGGTTTGGGTGGGACAACATGATGGGTTGAATGCTGACATGGTTCCAGCACCTCTGCTGTGTTGTCCATGGTTACGAACAGAGGAAGCAGTGGGCATTGCTCATTGCTCTAAGGTCCATTCCAGCATCACGTGACTGGGAACAGGGAAACGTAGAGAATGCTAACTGCCTTACCGTCCATCGCGGCATCTCAACGGCCAGATGTCGAGAGTGGGGGAGGTGGAGGAGGAGGAAAGGAGGAGAGTATGTGGCGGCCTGCCCCGACTGAAATCTAGTGAGAAACTTTGGATTTGTCAGATTGCACCTGGATGTGGAGAGGGGGGAAGTAGAGGGGGGGGTGGGATGTACTACCGGAAGTAATCGGCGCTCAGTCCATCACACAGCTGACGGTACCATAGCCCCACGTTACTGTGTCCAGTTACAGAAAAAAAAACGCACCAGGAGCGATATGAACATCGACGACGTAATGATAAGTATGATGATGATCAAAGAACACCGTTTTGAGGCTAGTGTGCGATATTCACCCAGGCGGAGAATTGTGGACAGAAATCGACTAGGTGTGTTTTCATAATGCAGACCCGTCAGCTCAGGCGGAGTGACACTGTCACAGCGGCGCTCACTAAGTGTTGCCGTCCACTCATCGTCATAGCTCCCATGCGCTCTGTCCCAGAACCCACGACGAAAGCTGCCTTGGCACTCAGTGTCCGAGTTCAGGAGAAGGGAATGGGGTAGAAAGAAGAAGAAGAAGAAGAAGGAGGAGGAGGAGGGAGGAGGAGGAGGAGGAGACGGAAGAGAGAGAGAGAGAGAGAGAGGAGAGAGAGGAGAGAGAGAGAGATGAGAGAGAGAGAGAGACCACTTGGTAATGTTGCTTGACTGCTGCTGGAAATTGGTCGGTAGCAAAGTTGTTCACCAGGTTTTATGTTTAGCTATAAAAATTGAAAAAAAATTCGCTATGAGCGGGACTGTCACAATTCATGGGTCATCCACAATGCCTGGGTCGATGAGGCGTCGATTCTGTCAGGTGCTAGGTTTCACGGAGATCTGGAAGACAGATGCTCTGGTCAACATTTTTTTTATAGAAAGATAAATGGAGAAAGAGGTGGTCCGACAACAGCGTGTGTATCTATATACACTATGTTGAGTCAGACTTGCACGCAGAAAAACAGCGTATGTATCTATATACACTAGGCGGGTCAGACTTGCACGCAAACAGCAGGATATGTATCTATATATACACTAGGCGGAGTCAGACTTGCACGCAAACAGCAGGATATGTATCTATATACACTAGGCGAGTCAGACTTGCACGCAAAACAGCAGGATATGTTATCTATATACACTAGGGCGAATCAAGACTTGCACGCAGACAGCAGGGGGTATGTATCTATATACACTAGGGCGGGTCCAGACTTGCACGCAGACAGCAGGGTATGTATCTATATACAATAGGCGGGTCAGACTTGCACGCAGACTGCAGTGTGTGTATCTATATACGCTAGGCGAGTCAGACTTGCACGCAGACAGCAGGGTATGTATCTATATATACTAGGCGAATCAGACTTGCACGCAGACTGCAGTGTGTGTATCTATATACATTAGGCGAATCAGACTTGCACGCAGACAGCAGTGTGTGTGTATCTATATTACTAGGCGAGTCAGACTTGCAACGCAGACAACAGGGTATGTATCTATATACACTAGGCGAATCAGACTTGCACGCAGACAGTGTGTGTGTTATCTATATACACTAGGGGCGACCAGACTTGCACGCAGACAGTGTGTGTGTATCTATATACACTAGGCGAATCAGACTTGCACGCAGACAGTGTGTGTGTATCTATATCACACTAGAGGCGAATCAGACTTGCACGCAGACAGTGTGTGTGTATCTATATTACACTAGGCGAGTCAGACTTGCACGCAGACAGTGTGTGTGTATCTATATACACTAGGCGAGTCCGACGTGCACGCCGACAGCAGGAAAAGGACAGGTGTCCCGGACAAACTCGGAATCTTGTGTGCATGCCCAGTTCCTTCCACATGAGCACCGCCGTTTCAGTTCTACCACCAACTACCCTCCCCCTTCCCACCCCCCTCCCAGGGACTGGCAAGAGCTAAACAAATGAGAGAGAGATAGAAGGAGGAGAGGGTTGGGGAGGATGGTGGGTCCCATTTGCACCTGTTCACTGACCATCTTCCCTGTCCGGTGGGCCAGGATTGGTGTCATGCCGACAACTGACACAGCGTGACAACGCGCCTCATTAGCAGGCCGTGACGGCCGTGTCTCCCTCACGGGGTCATCACGACCCTGCACGCTTATTGTCAGGCTTCAAGTGCAGGGGATCCCTCCCCACAGTGAAAACCACAACTGTAACATCTCGCCTAAGGCGGCCTGTCACGGAGAAAAGCCCTTAGGTGCTTAGGTGGGCCTGGATGAAGTCAAAGGCGATTAGGCGAGACGTGATCAAGCGATGCGTAGCGCACCGACAGTGGTGGCACTGCGGGCCTCTGACGGTGCGGTGCAGGACAGGTGGTCAGGGTGGCACTCTGCTGTGGGCTCTCAGCAGAACACACGGCACAGGCGATTCACGGAGTCACCACACCGGGTAAAACAGCACAAGCACATAATGGCCATGTGGGCAGTGTTGTCGTTGGACTGCAGAGCCCACCAAACAATGATTATGCATGCATGTCTTGACTTTTATTTATCGTTTTGTTCTTCTGTGTCGGTGATTGTGTGTTGTTGTTGTTGTTGATGATCTTCTTCTTCTTTTTCTTTCTTCTCTTCTTCTTCTTCTTCTTTCTTCTTCTTCTTCTTCGTCATCTTCTCTTAGTTCCGTGACGAGTCACTCGGACGCTGCACTGACGTACTGGTGACCTGCTCCTCGCTCGCGTGTGTGGCTGGATGTCACTGTCTAGGTGTTCGCCAATGGTGTGCCTGTCCATCTGCACATTGAACAGCGAAACTAGTCATGGTGTTACACTTCACATGAATAGAAATATGATTCTGTAATCGTCACAATCAATGGATATCAACAGAGAGAGAGAGAGAGAGAGAGAGAGGCGCGCGACGAGAGAGAGAGAGTGTGAGAGTGTGAGAGTGTGTGTGTGCGCGTGTGCGGGCGCGCGGTGTGTGTGCGTGCATGTGTGCTGAGGAGAGAGAGAGAGAGGGGGGTCTGCAGGAAATGATCAACTGAACTGTGCTGGAGGTATTCATTCATGTTTGAGGTATTCATTCACGCTGGTATGCAACCGAGTAATTAATTACTGTCGTCAATCAGGGACTAAGCTGCCGCTTCAACCTCCCTGTGTTGGATCAACCACGCTGCAATGTATTGCACCAGACTGACTCAGCAGAAAGGCTGCAATGTATGGCACCAGACTGACTCAGCAGAAAGGCTGCAATGTATGGCACCAGACTGACTCAGCAGAAAGGCTGCAGTGTATAGCACTAGACTGACTCAGCAGAAAGGCTGCAATGTATAGCACTAGACTGACTCAGCAGAAAGGCTGCAATGTATGGCACCAGACTGACTCAGCAGAAAGGCTGCAATGTATGGCACCAGACTGACTCAGCAGAAAGGCTGCAATGTATAGCACCAGACTGACTCAGCAGAAAGGCTGCAATGTATAGCACTAGACTGACTCAGCAGAAAGGCTGCAATGTATAGCACCAGACTGACTCAGCAGAAAGGCAGTGTCTGCTTTGGCGGGTGCCCTATGACCATCTCCTTTAGACAGCTCCCTGGGACTGCTACAGAACTGCCGAAGCAGTGACTGCATGTGGGAGATATGGAATTAAAGAGAAATTCACCAATGGGAAGGACGAATGGCGGAGATCAGAAAATAATATCAATGAAATACGATTAACAAGAGCAACACGCTGATGATGATGGTGATGATAATGATGATTATGATCATCATCATCAAATTATTATTATCATTGATACTGATGATAGCATTATTATGATTGTTATTGTTTGTTGTTGTTGTTGCTGCTGCTGCTGCTGCTGCTGCTGCTGCTGTTGTTGTTGTTTGTTGTTATTATATCATATACTATTCATAAGACATGTATGGTGTCTGAATTACTCTGCTCACAGATTTTTTTTGAAAGTTGAATAGAAAAGTGAGAAAGATAGGGTGACAGAGCGCGAGAGGGGAGGAGGGCGGGGGACGGGGATGTGAAGAAAGAAGAGGCACAGAGAGAGGATAGGGGCTGAGATGATGTGAAAGAAAGAAGAGGGGGCACAGAGAGAGGATAAGGGCGGAGATGCGTGGGAGGACACAAACAGCACACACACACTACCACTCACCAAGGTGCTGTCACTGAGTGAATACTAATGCATATGCGCTACTCCACATCTGCTAACTGACAAGACCACACTGCGCATGATTTTACAGCTGATGGATAAACGAATTAAGGGTTGATATCAAGGGATTTAAGACAAGGGCCTCATGGATTCGACTTAGCAGATCTGTGACCTTCGCATGAACTCAACTCTGAGGAGAATGAGTAACTAGCTATGGCAAAGTATTGCTCAATATGTGTACTGTTTTAGATGTACATGTCTTGACTGGTGTCTGCCCTGTATACTGGTAACGCACATAGACGTCATACAATTTGACTCTGATGTGTAAATGTTCCTTTCATTGTATGGTGCTATTTACATGCTTCTTTGTGATTTTTAAGTCGGTGGTCGCATAGGATCGAATCAGATACCTATAGCACGCACGCAAACACATGCACACTGAATGTACATTATTTCTTATCTGATACCATGATGCATTGTGTACCATTGTCTCAGAGAAACTCTCTCTCTCTCTCTCTCTCTCTCTCTCTCTGTCGTTCCTCTCTCTCTCTCTCTCTCTCTCTCTCTCTCTCTCTCTCTCTCACACACACACACACCACACACACACACACACACACACACACCACACACACTCACACACACACTCACACACGCGCGCGCGCGCGCGCGCGCGCGCACGCAAGCACGCACGCACGTAGAAATAAGCACATGTGGATACACACACACACGTGCACACATTCTAAACACATGGAACTACACACACACGCGAGCGCGCGCGCGCGGAGTCTCTCTCTCTCTCTCTCTCTCTCTCTCTCTCTCTCTCTTAAAAGTAAGCCACTGTGTTTTGCAGTCGCGCTGGCATCAAGTCTCGGCTTATGTAATGGTGCATGCTGTTCTCCAGCTGTTAATTGGGTCATAAGCGTAGTCTGACCACCACCTCTCTGTCTGTCGGTCTGTCTGTCCGTTTGTCTGTCTGTCTGTCTGTCTGTCTCTCTCTCTCTCTCTCTCTCTCTCTCTCTCTCTCTCTCTCTCTCTCTCTCTCTCTCTCTCTCTCTCTCTCTGTATATACATATACATACAAGAGACAGAGAAGGTAACAGACAGAAAGTCGCCCAGTAAAGACTAGCACTCACACCACGGTCTGGTGTGAAAGGTCAGAGACAAAAAAAAAGTCGCCTAGGTTGAGACTTGACCCACGGACCAGGGACCATCAGGTTTCCTTGATGAGCGTGCAATCCACGTGGCCCTCTTTCCGGTGGGCAGCTAATGAGACGACTTCTGACGACATCCCCATCTCAGTAAGCCCACCTTCCACACTCGGCGTCAATGGCCTTCAGCAATATCAGCGCGGGGCTACTGGCCTGTCCGTCCAGCCGGCAAGATGGCCTGATGATGACCACCGATACATTCTGAGCCCAAACGAGCCGGATAATTACGAGGGATCTCGCCCCCCCCCCCCCCCCTCCCCACTCCTCATACCACCCCTACCTCTTCTCCCATCTCCTTGATTACTGTCGTAGATAACCCTACGTTGTTGCCCATCCCCTCACCCACAAATCATTGTGCGCTAGAGCGTTCAGGCGGCCCTACTTTTGCCTGCATGTTACTACGCAGGCCCTTTACCTGACAATGCCTTCACCACAGGTATCAAACGTCAGCACTACTCTTGTCACAGGTGCCGTTCAAACAGGACTAATATTCATTGCATGTCTCGTTCAGTCAGCACTACTCTTTATCACATGTGCCGTTCAAACAGGGCTGATGTTTATCTGCTTGTCCCGTTCAGTCAGCACTACCTTTTACTGCTGTGTCGTTCAATCAGCGCTACTTTTACTGCATGTGTCGTTCAATCAGCACTACTTTTACTGCGTGTGTCGTTCAATCAGCACTACTTTTACTGCGTGTGTCGTTCAGTCAGCACATATTTCCGCAGTGGACGTGGAAGACTAACTGATATAACTGACCGCAGTGGACGTGGAAGACTAACTGATATAACTGACCACAGCTGGTCCACGAGTCCAGCCCCTGTACAGACCGCAGTGATATAACTGACCACAGTTGGTCTTTTCACCTGGTGAATCACACCCAGACCTAGCATACCCAGTTAAAATGCACAGATTGTTCTACAAGCAAGGTCACGAACAACAACCAATTATCTCGGTTCTGAAGCCGTCCAAATCAAAGCCATCCACAAGCAGTACGTACTTCAGCCGTCCCGTACTCGTGTCATTAGGCGAAGAAACGTCACTTGAAACACGTTTAAACTTGTAATCAGTACAAAAACACGTCTGTCTGAACTAACGAAGGATGCAAAGCGAGCAATGCTCGTTTGAAAGAACGACAGGGAAAGAATCTTCGGCTTAGATCCGTGAAGAAAATCACTGAGAGCTTTAGCTTATCATATCTGAGAAAACCAACGTGTATGTGTACAGATTACATAACCTCTTCAGTAGAAATTGGACGGCATACATAAAAAGATTTCTTAAATCCTCAAGCGCGCGCACGCACGCACACACACACACACACACCACACACACACACACACACACACACACACACACACACACACACGTGCACGCTCGCGCCGGAAACGGTAACATAGAAAGATAACGAGCGGACAGATAGTGAAAAGAAAGGTCTAGTTTCCCTCGAGTCAGTAAGAAAGAAGGAGGAATGGGCGAAGAAAAAAACAATCGAAGAAACAGAGAATAAACGCAAAAGAAAGAAACAAATTAACAGAGAGATCTGTTTCTCCACTTTGTAAACGAAGACCAAGCAGAGGTCCGGCTGCCCTACAGCTGTAACCCCTTCAGTACCAGCACCCCTGGCGACCCGGGCCCAAACCCGAAACCTAGCACGTAGAGAACTGTAGGAAAAGTATATCACAGGCTCCGTGCCATTACGGACACACGAGAGGAGGAGTGTCGCTCCAGTTTCCTTACCTGCCACTTCCACTCTCACCCGCTAATCCCATAATCCGCCTGATGCCACATCTCAGGTTTCGTGAGTGGGCGTGGTAGAGAAACAATGACCCGCCCCCCCCCCCCCCCCCCCCTCCCCCTCCCGTCCTCTTTCATCATACCATCCACCTTTTTCTCCATCCTCCACCCCCTTCCTCTTTTTGTGGCGGTTGCTGCCAGTGACGTAGCATCTACGTCTGTCTCACACCCCCGTAGATGATTTCAGAATCTCAAATTTCTATACACTCGGCAAGAGAAACAATAAGCTAACCTCCACGCTATCTTTTTTTATTCTTTAGTTACTACCAGTGACCCGTCCTGTGCGTCTCACACTATCGTTGACAAGAAGACAAAGCCCCGTATGACAGCCGGAGACATCAGATCTTCAGCTTGAGTGATGACTTCAACCTGCTATCTGTCGACAATACAAAGGATCTCTTCCTATTGTAGACGGGATCAAGCATCTCCCAACAACAAGAAGAGGGGAGGTGGAGGAGGAGGGGAAGGGGGTGGGGGGCGACCGGGAGGGACAGGAGGAAAGAGATTTTGACCAAGATTTCTCCACCACCAAGACAACACTGGCTAGAGGTGGTGGTGTTGAATGTCAGCACACACCTCAGGATGGGGACAGGGTGGAGTCCACTTTCAATCTACGTGGTCTGTGCTCCTTCAGAGACATAAATCGACCTACAAGGCCTTGCTATGAAGAAGACAAACTGGGAAGAAGAGGATCACATCGGGAGAGGAGGAGTGGGGGGGGGGGGGGGGTAAGCAGAGTACGGGTGAGGGTTGGTTCGGGGATGGAGTGGGGAGGGGATGATGGGGGTGGGGATAAATCTGAATGAGCTTCTGAGATTCCTAGTGGAAACAAGATGTGTGGATGCTGAGGACGCGTTCTTCTTTAGCTAGGAGTCATGTCATAGTGCTGAAGATTCACACAGACCCACAAATTATACAGAATTCGATCGACTTTCATTGTACCAGAACTTTGCTATTCCATCTCCTGTTCACATGTGCAGCAAGACATTGGGTGGTCCCCCACATACAGGCTGAAATGAGTAGCGCTGGAGCAGTTGGACACATTCCTGGTTTTGCCACGGCAGGGAGACATCAGTGAGGTCCATGGCACCGGGGCAGATGCCGGGATGGATGGACAGGTGGGCAGGAAATCAGAGGTTGATGCCGGGATGGATGGACAGGTGGGCAGGAAATCAGAGGTGGTATTCTGTGAATTTGGGGATTATAACCGATCTTATCATTACAATTTTTTTGGGTATAAAACAAAGCCGTGGTCACCATATGCGATAGTTTTCCGGTTGAATGTTAATACCGGCAAAGAACGTATTGTGCTGAGAAGGCTTACATGAAATCATTGTGTAGTTGTCTGGGTGCTCGCACGGGCAGTACTGATCTCACCCCCCCCCCCATCCGTCCAACTCCAATCGCAATATCACCCAAACTAACCTAACCCTAACCCAACCACGTAACCTTAACCCAATCTGACCGTCTCACACATCAGTGTCAACAGGAGAGATGTGGATGTGACCGCTATTCAAATTATCTGGCTACCGGAGCTTCGCGGAGGGCGATGATGAAGTGGGGTGGAGGTGGAGGAGGGTGGGTGGGTGGCAATGGCGCTTCAGTCAGTAAGGTATGCAGGGTCAGTGAGCTATCCAGTGTGAAGCGTGTTTACGATGCTGAGTGGCCTTGACCCCCCCCCCCCCCCCCCCACACCCCACACACACACAGCTCCCCTATACCCAGCCCACGCTTCTCGCCCCTCCCCCTGCAGTTCGTGGCCCCCACGAGACAGGTTAATTGTTGAAGTGCTAGTGTCCCTGACAGTAATGCTGTGTGACACTGCTGCCAGGAACACTGTGAATGTCTCCATCTCCATGGTGTCCCTGACGGTAATGCCGTGACATCTCCATGGTGTCCCTGACGGTAATGCTGCGACATCTCCATAGTGTCCCTGACGGTAACGCCGTGACATCTCCATAGTGTCCCTGACGGTAACGCCATAACATCTCCATAGTGTACCTGATGGTAATGCTGTGACATCTCCATGGTGTCCCTGATAGCAATGCTGTGACATCTCCATAGTGTCCCTGACGGTAATGCTGTGACATCTCCATAGTGTCCTGATAGTAATGCTGTGACATCTCCATAGTGTCTCTGACGGTAACGCCGTGACATCTCCATAGTGTCCTGATAGTAATGCTGTGACATCTCCATAGTGTCTCTGACGGTAACGCCGTGACATCTCCATAGTGTCTCTGACTGTAACGCTGTGACATCTCCATCGTGTCCCTGATGGTAACGCCGTGACATCTCCATAGCGTCCCCTGATGGTAACGCCGTGACATCTCCATAGCGTCCCTGACGGTAACGCCGTGACATCTCCATAGTGTCCCTGACTGTAACGCTGTGACATCTCCATCGTGTCCCTGACGGTAACGCCGTGACATCTCCATCGTGTCCCATGACGGTAACGCCGTGACATCTCCATCGTGTCCCTGACGGTAACGCCGTGACATCTCCATGGTGTCCCTGATGGTAATGCTGTGACATCTCCATGGTGTCCCTGACGGTAACGCTGTGACATCTCCATAGTGTCCCTGACGGTAACGCCGTGACATCTCCATAGTGTCCCTGATGGTAATGCTGTGACATCTCCATAGTGTCCCTGATGGTAATGCTGTGACATCTCCATGGTGTCCCTGACGGTAACGCTGTGACATCTCCATAGTGTCCCTGATGGTAATGCTGTGACATCTCCATGGTGTCCCTGATAGTAATGCCCTGACATCTCCATGGTGTCCCTGATGGTAATGCTGTGACATCTCCATAGTGTCCCTGACGGTAATGCTGTGACATCTCCATAGTGTCCCTGACGGTAATGCTGTGACATCTCCATAGTGTCCCTGACGGTAATGCTGTGACATCTCCATAGTGTCCCTGACGGTAATGCTGTGACATCTCCATAGTGTCCCTGATAGTAATGCCCTGACATCTCCATGGTGTCCCTGACGGTAATGCTGTGACATCTCCATAGTGTCCCTGATGATAATGCTGTGACATCTCCATAGTGTCCCTGATGGTAATGCTGTGACATCTCCATAGTGTCCCTGATGGTAATGCTGTGACATCTCCATAGTGTCCCTGATGGTAATGCCGTGACATCTCCATAGTGTCCCTGACGGTAATGCCATGACATCTCCATAGTGTCCCTGATAGTAATGCCCTGACATCTCCATGGTGTCCCTGACGGTAATGCTGTGACATCTCCATAGTGTCCCTGATGATAATGCTGTGACATCTCCATAGTGTCCCTGATGATAATGCTGTGACATCTCCATGGTGTCCCTGATGATAATGCTGTGACATCTCCATGGTGTCCTGATGATAATGTGCTGTGACATCTCCATGGTGTCCCTGATGATAATGCTGTGACTCTCCATGGTGTCCCTGATGATAATGCTGTGACACTGCTGCCAGGAACACAGTGAACGACCCATCTCTATCGTGAACAACGGATACACGAACAAAATGAAGGAAAGGAAGAATTGTTTCCAGCAACAACATGACCATAACAACAAAACAATCACAAAATGCAATATGAATTATGCACGTATATGCTTGGTTGTGTGTGCGTGCGTGCGTGCGCGTGCGTGCGGTGCGTGCGTGTGTGTGTGGTGTGTGTGTGTGCGCGCGCGCGCGCGCGCGCGCACGCACGCGTGCCACGCGCGCGGTCTATGGGCATGCACACGAACACAAAATGCCAACATTCTTTGTAAAAAAAAAATAAATAAAAATACTAGTAATAACAACAGAAGACAGAGTGAGAGAGAATACGAATACGAATGATTTAATGTGTCGTTGTTTTGGGCCATTGACACAATGTAGTGTGTATGGTGGTAGGGGCGGGTTTCAAAACTGAAATGAATACGAAAAACATTTCAAACAATATTTTTTCGCGTCACGGAATTCAGGAAGTATTTGTGTCGACTGGATGTGACAATCCAGTATTGTCACAGCGGTGACCAGGGGGATGCGCAGAAAGGATGCTACAGTCCTCATCACGATAGATTCAGAGCGGAGTGTTGTAGTTCCCAGGTTATCAGTCAGGATTTTCATCCTCACCGTCTGATGGTGTGCGCTTGTCGAGTTCTTGTAAACCCTTCAGTATTTCCATGTATGTCTCAGGCCGAAAGCTTGTTGTGTTTTAATCATCCACTGGAACTTACAGATTGTCCCCGTTTTTTAGTATACGAGTTGTGTATGTCTGACACTGTCAAACTGATCTCTGTGTGGTCTATCAGTGTTGCAAACTTGAGTCAAGAGCTGATCAAAATACGCAGTGGCATGTTCGTTTTGCCAGTCTCGATTCCAGAAGTCCAGAGTCAGAGAGAGAGAGAGAGAGGGAGAGAGAGAGAGAGAGAGAGGAGAGAGAGATTCAAGGAAACATCTCAAACTTCTCAGCAGGTTTGTAATGACGGTTTCAAAACGACCTACCCTATTTTCCTTCAGTTGTTTCTTTTTTTTTTCTTGTTTTTTCTTTCTCTTTTTCTTTTGTTTTTATTTTCAACGTGGTTGGTTAGCTTTTTAATAAATTATCATTAGAATATTAAACAAATAGAAGAGATCTTTCTTTTTCTTTTTTTTAAATTTTTTCCCTTTATATTTCAACGTGGTTGGTTTAGCTTTGCAATAAACTACCACCAGAATACTAAACAAATAGTATAGATTGATCTTGGTTTTGGAAACAATAGTAATTAATGTTGAGTTTTTAAATTAGTCTCAATTACGCTCTTGAATTATTTATAGTCCTCAGAGGTAAGGGACTTAATTTCAACAGTGCCAGTTTCATTGCTCTTTGCTACATGAGGTAAATCATGTAAAAGTGAGTATCAGCCCAGCGGTTGTATATAGCCCCTGCAGGATGAACTGGAAGGATGAGTGGGTGTCAGCCCAGCTGTTGTATATAGTCCCTGCAGTATGAACTGGAAGGGTGTAAAAGTCCCTGCAGGATTAATGGAAGGGTGTATACAGTCCCTGCAGGATTAATGGAAGGGTACAAAGGAGAGCTCAGCTCTGGGTCAATGTGGAGGGAATCCTGTATCGGCAGTGTGAGTCAGTCCACAAATGAAGATAACAGTAGGAGTCAGTTCACAAATGAAGATAACAGTAGAAGTCAGTTCACAAATGAAGATACCACTAGGAGTCAGTTCACAAATGAAGATACCACTAGGAGTCAGTTCACAAATGAAGATAACACTAGGAGTCAGTTCACAAATGAAGGTAACACTAGGAGTCAGTTCACAAATGAAGGTAACACTAGGAGTCAGTTCACAAATGAAGATACCACTAGGAGTCAGTTCACAAATGAAGATACCACTAGGAGTCAGTTCACAAATGAAGATAACACTAGGAGTCCGTTCACAAATGAAGATAACACTAGGAGTCCGTTCACAAATGAAGATAACACTAGGAGTCCGTTCACAAATGAAGATAACACTATCTTGCCACCGGATGACGCAATAGTTGATATGGACAGAAGTTACTGTTGATGATTGATGTGACACAGTAATGATAATAATGATGATTTAATAATATTGATAATGATAATAATACTAATATATAATGATAATGATGATGATGACGATGATGATGATGATAAGATTTTTCTTTCTTTGCCTACTAATTTCCCTTTACCCCTCTCCTCGTTTTCATTCTTTTCCGTACCCCCCCGCTCCCACCCCCATCTCCTCTCCTCTTCTGTTTCTCCACATTGTCATCACCACCCAACATAGCTGTACCATGAAGAACAAACAAGGTGACAACCCCCCTCCCCTTCTGCTTCCTCCCACTGTCATCATCACCCACCATAGCTGCACCATGAAGAACAAGGGGACAACAAACACGCTTTGCACCAGTCGTTTCCAGTGACGACCACCAGGAACCGGAAGAACGAGCAGCTCCAGCTGCCCGCCGATCACGTTCTGCACGCACTTCCTGCTAGAGTGAAGCCACCAAACGGCCTGTGTAGTCATAACGCGAGGTGAAAAGGTCAGGGCCAGGCAGAGTGATAACGAGGCTGTACCAAAGGTCAGGCCGACACTCTCTTTCTTAGCTCAGCATTTTTCTTCAAACAACGATACTGAAGCCATGAGTTGAGTGGGAAGCGAAAGAGAGAGGGTGGAGAGGCATTCATAGTGGTGGGGGTGGAGGCTGCAGGTAGGAAGGTGGGGTGTCTCCGGTCAGTGGTCAGAGAATTGAAAGAGCACGGGGTTGGGGAGCAACTGACTCTAACGTGCTGCAGCTTGCTTGCAGCCAGCCATCCTGTGAAGACTTCACTCAACCATCCAAAGCAGGTCGTCATGAGGCAACCCGCTACAGAAGATTCTGCACTGCTGCCGAGTTAGTGGTGTTTGCTCTCAGCTGACACTCATATGACACAGATTACTAGCTCTCATGAATTACTGGGCGATTGGGCAAAACAATAATATCCCCTCCCTCCCCCATCTCTTCCCTCACTACTACCATCCCCAAACCCCTCCCCCCTCAACCCCCCCCCCCCCCCCCCCCCCCCCCCCATCGTCGTCTCCTCCTCTCTCTCTCTAGTTCAAATGCATTGCGTTTTGCAATAATGTATTGGTTTTAGTGGAATAACTCTTTCTGTTTGTTTGCCTGTTTTTGTTTTCTGCGTTGTATATTTTTATTGTAGTTGAAAGGTTGTTGCCTGGGAACGAGCAGCAGCACAACAAAGACTGTGACCTTTGCGCTGCCACAGTGGGAATATTTCATGTCTACAGGTGGTGACTGTGTGAGGTGTTGACATGGAATTAATAAGCATCGCAGTTCATAAGGTAAACCTACCGTTTTGTCTTCTCCCGACAACAGGACACCAACTTCACCAGTGTCAAAATGTCAGACACACACACACACACACACACACACACGCGCGCGCGGCGCGCGCGCACACACACACACACACCACACACACACACACACACACACACACACACACACACACACACTAAAGTGCGGCACTCTGCCATTCATGTCTCCTGACAGGTTTCGTAGTGGGTGGTCCGACTTCAACAATCGTCGTCTCCTTTTTAGCCGAGCTACAGTTACAAATGAGTGTTTGGTCAGTCTCACTACCCCGGACTATATCTTTAAGATAGGATTTGACCCTGACCTCCAACGGCCATCGGCATGTTATCAGGTGGACTTCCCACCTTTCGCCACTGTCAACGCGTGCTGTGGACCGCTAGGCTGGGGAAGTAATACTGCCGTGACCTCCTTACGTGCCGTAATATCCTGCCTGTGACGCCATGGCAAGTGACATGCTCTCAGTCGTACCGAATGTTCGAGAAGAAGAAGAAGAAGGCGAGAGAGAATATACGAATATATATACGAATATTTTATTCGATTTAAGGCCATGGCCCCATACTGAGAGAGAGAGAGAGAGAGAGAGAGAGAGGTGGGGGTGGGGATTAGGTCAGGTAAGGTAATGTTGCTTATAGCCCACAGAGAGACAGACAGAGACACAGACACAGACACAGACAGACAGGCAGAGGCAGGGACAGAGAGGAACAGAAGGAGAACTATATTTGGCTCAAAATTCTAGTACGAGAATATGTTTTTGCAGTGGGAAGTTTTATGTCGTAAAACAAATACTGATAATGATAGTAACCATAATAACGATGATACGCTTAGTCCATAATTACTTGCAAGTAATGATGATGATGATGATGATCTAATAACAGTAAAACTGCTTATGCTGCTGCTGCTGAGGAGGAGGAGGATGAGAAGGAGGAGGAGGAGAGTAGGAGGAGGAGGAGTAGGAGGATTATTCACGTCGTATAGTATACTTTTCTCTGTTTCTTGTTTTCAATAACTAAGTGGCAGAACTCGTAAACAGACCTGATCCAGTTTTCTAACAAACGAGGTCTCTTTAATAGAGAAATCATTATTTTGATTGTTGAATGGCAACAAAAGAAGAACAGTAGTTTGCATTTTTTTTTTTTTACTCATCTCTGAGTGAAATGAATTCGTGTGTTAGGAACATAAGAGAAGGAGAATGAAGGGACATACTGTTGGTGGAGAAAAACATAGGGGGGAGAGAGCGGAGGGGGTCAGAAAGAGGAGAGGTAAGCAGGTGGGGCAGTGTTTATGGTGACCCAAAATTAGAATGCACTCAAGCCGCAGGGTTCAGGGACAATGTGTCCCAAAGACCATGACTCTACCGGCAGTTCTTGTTTGTTTGTTTAGGAGGGATGAGGGCGAATGGGGAGTCCACCGAGGTGGGGATGGGGAGGACATGGGAGAAGGAGGATGGGGAGGACCTCCAACGGCCACCGGCATGTTTATCAGGTGGACTTCCCACCTTTCGCCACTGTCAACGCGTGCTGTGGACCGCTAGGCTGGGGAAGTAATACCGCCATGACCGTGGCTGTCCTGCCTGTGACGGAGCCACTCCTCCTTCTCTATGGGAGAAGGAGGAGTGGGCTGTCGATATTTTCTCTAGAGACATTAGCGGTGACTTGATTTCAGATTCCCTTTTGTTTCGCGCGAGTGAGTCCTTCACAAGTACGTCCTGAAGTATGATGGAATATTATCGGTGAGTTCCGGGTCATGTCCACGTTTTGAAGTGGTTTTTGATTACATTTCATATGCTTTGGGGTCCCTTCTGGCTTGTTTGCTGTGTCCAGGTCATGTGATCTAGATTATAATGACAGTTTAGAGTCTTCCCTCATTAACAGTTTATGGGAAATCTTCAGAGTCGCTAATGGTCACATAAATGATGAAAACTAGGGAACTGCAGAGGCATTATTCACTGCTTGAGTTTGTTTTGAGATAGTCTGCTCGCCTCCTCGTCTGTCGAAGCGACTGGAGATTCCATTAGATTTGTATGCTCAGTGCATGCGTACATACATCACCTTTTGATATTGTTCAGTGTCTTCCCTCTTCCCTTCCCAAGCACCGTCGTCCTCCTCACCCCCAGCCATTCTGTGGTCAGCAGGCTGATGCCCCGCCCCCAGGCTGTCTGGTCTCTTTCCGCCTTTGATTAGGACATATTATAGCAACACCATGATTGCAGGAAACATTATAGCCATAACAGCTNCAGCCATCCTGTGAAGACTTCACTCAACCATCCAAAGCAGGTCGTCATGAGGCAACCCGCTACAGAAGATTCTGCACTGCTGCCGAGTTAGTGGTGTTTGCTCTCAGCTGACACTCATATGACACAGATTACTAGCTCTCATGAATTACTGGGCGATTGGGCAAACAATAATATCCCCTCCCTCCCCCATCTCTTCCCTCCCTACTACCATCCCCAAACCCCTCCCCCCTCAACCCCTCCCCCCCCCCCCCCCCCCCCATCGTCTACTCCCTCTCTCTCTCTCTAGTTCAAATGCATTGCGTTTTGCAGAATAATGTATTGGTTTTAGTGGAATAACTCTTTCTGTTTTGTTTGCCTGTTTTTGTTTTCTGCGTTGTATATTTTTATTTGTAGTTGAAAGGTGTGTTGCCTGGGAACGAGCAGCAGCACAACAAAGACTGTGACCTTTGCGCTGCCACAGTGGGAATATTTCATGTCTACAGGTGGTGACTGTGTGAGGTGTTGACATGGAATTAATAAGCATCGCAGTTCATAAGGTAAACCTACCGTTTTGTCTTCTCCCGACAACAGGACACCAACTTCACCAGTGTCAAATGTCAGACACACACACACACACACACACACACACGCGCGCGCGGGCGCGCGCGCGCACACACATACACACACACACACACACACACACACACACACACACACACACACACACTAAAGTGCGGGCACTCTGCCATTCATTGTCTCCTGACAGGTTTCGTAGTGGGTGGTCCGACTTCAACAATCGTCGTCTCCTTTTTAGCCGAGCTACAGTTACAAATGAGTGTTTTGGTCAGTCTCACTACCCCGGACTATATCTTTAAGATAGGATTTGACCCTGACCTCCAACGGCCATCGGCATGTTATCAGGTGGACTTCCCACCTTTCGCCACTGTCAACGCGTGCTGTGGACCGCTAGGCTGGGGAAGTAATACTGCCGTGACCTCCTTACGTGCCGTAATATCCTGCCTGTGACGCCATGGCAAGTGACATGCTCTCAGTCGTACCGAATGTTCGAGAAGAAGAAGAAGGCGAGAGAGATATACGAATATATATACGAATATTTATTCAGATTTAAGGCCATGGCCCCATACTGAGAGAGAGAGAGAGAGAGAGAGAGAGGTGGGGGTGGGGATTAGGTCAGGTAAGGTAATGTTGCTTATAGCCCACAGAGAGACAGACAGAGACACAGACACAGACACAGACAGACAGGCAGAGGCAGGACAGAGAGGAACAGAAGGAGAACTATATTTGGCTCAAAATTCTAGTACGAGAATATGTTTTTGCAGTGGGAAGTTTTATGTCGTAAAACAAATACTGATAATGATAGTAACCATAATAACGATGATACGCTTAGTCATAATTACTTGCAAGTAATGATGATGATGATGATGATCTAATAACAGTAAAACTGCTTATGCTGCTGCTGCTGAGGAGGAGGAGGATGAGAAGGAGGAGGCGGAGGAGTAGGAGGAGGAGGAGTAGGAGGATTATTCACGTCGTATAGTATACTTTTCTCTGTTTCTTGTTTTCAATAACTAAGTGGCAGAACTCGTAAACAGACCTGATCCAGTTTTTCTAACAAACGAGGTCTCTTTAATAGAGAAATCATTATTTTGATTGTTGAATGGCAACAAAAGAAGAACAGTAGTTTGCATTTTTTTTTTACTCATCTCTGAGTGAATGAATTCGTGTGTT
>JADBJO010017177.1:0-10000 GCA_016801955.1 Conus betulinus | reverse complement strand
ATCATTTTCCCCCAGAGAAATATGCAAATGTCCTTCTGCATTTCACAAAGTATTATGTCATGTCTTGCAGTTCATTTCAAGACATTGCAAAGACTGGAGATAGAGAAAACAGACACCTCCAAGGGGATCCATTTTTTTCTCATGTTTTTTCGAAAAACATATTCAAACACATCTATATTCTCATCATAAATATTACAATTTCATTCATGAAAATCAGTCACTTTTTTTTTTAAATGTCACTCTTGTCACATTTCTCTCTTGTACAACTTATCAATAGAAGACTAACGAATATAAACAATAATGACCTCACTGGAATTCTTCTCGTGGATTTAGCAAAAGCGTTTGACGTTATATAAACATTCCCTTCTGATAAAAAAAAAGCTTATGTATTACAAAGTATTAAATACAGCCTTAAAATTCATTACCTCTTTTCCCACTGATCGTCAACAGTCATTGAAATTAACTCCAAAAGGTCAAAGTTACTCCCTTTAAAATTTGTTGTCCCTCAAGAGTCAGTATTGGGGCCCCTGCTCTTTTCTATTTATATAAACGACTTCCCATCGTGTATAAAATGTTGCTGTGGAATGTTTGCTGATGGTATTTCATCCCAGTCTCATTGTAGTAATCCTACTGAACTGGTAAGTTACCTGCAGAAAAATATCAAACAAGCTGATTACAAGGGCAGAAATGAAACATATGTTCAATCAGTGCGTGTAAAACCAAATGTATGTGTGTGTGTCACAATACATCAAAAAACGGCAGAAAATGAATTCCTCATTCGCACCATTACATGCTCGAGGACTAAAGATTGAAGAGGTTACATCGCATACAGTCTTAGGCGTTTATCTTTGACCAGGATATATCTCGGCAATTCTTCAGGCTTTCAACTACAATTAAGTAAACTTTAAAGTTTGTCCATTCAGTTCCTGCTGGCAAGGGGGTATGGGGCCAGGGTAAAAACTCAAGGGATGAGTGTATTTATTTGTAATGGCATTGTTATATTCAGTATTTCTTGGCAATCATATATATAGTTTCACTAATATATGGAAAGCATAGGCACTGGAGAATTAGGGTGGATGGGAGGAAAGGAGGTGGGAGAGATCGAGGAGGGGATGGGGGGGGGGGGGGGGGGGGGGTGGTAGGCAAAGTTTCTTGCTTTTTAATCTTCTGAGCATTACTTTTGGTACAAATGTCAATCATATGTTTTCATAAGATCATGCGGGTTGGGGTGAAGGTGGTATGGGGGTGTACAATTGTGCTGACATGCTTAAATGTCTTCTTATTGGATAGATCTTGTAATCCTGATCATTTCAATATAAAGTTACATGCTTGTATGTCAATTGAAAGTAGGGATGTGACATTTTATAACTTGTTTTGGTTGCCGATATGGAAGGAAAAAAAGTCAAAATGAAGATTTTGGCATTTTTAGGAGTAAGGTAGTCGGACTCTGCTAGAGCCTCAGGTCTGAAAAAAATTCAGTGTATGTTACAAGTAGTTGACATCAATCACCCACAGTTTCAGACATGTCACTTGCCAAATGGCCGAGTGACAGGCCTCCAAACATGGCCCTTTAGGGGAATTCCGACTGTCGTAAAAAAATTAGATATTTAAAAAAATCATAACTTCGTTCCCAATTAAGCTACAGCTATAAATTTTACATAATTTTCTTAGTTTTAAGTTGTTCTATAACCTTGACCTATTGAAAACAACAGTCAAAAACATTTTAAAAATCACTTGGGAGTACCTATTTTAAGTGTATCATTCCAACTTTGAGCATTGTACTCGTAAGCAGAATCACATGAACTCTTTCGGTTGTCCTTTGCTTTAAACTCAACATGATGGTGAACTAAGAAGATGAAAATCTGACCAGTTATTGCATGGCTTCGACTTGACCTACAAGAAAATCGGATTGGCATCAAGTAAACCAACTGATAAAATGGCAATCGCCCATAGCCGTTTTTCCTCCACTTTTTCTTCCTCTACTCACTGAACTTAGCCATTTTTTTTTTAATTAAAAAAAAAATTACAATCTAAGTATACGTCTATGTTGTCTCAGTTCTGTTTAGGTGCCATTAGGTCTATGAAGCCATTTTCCAGTTATTTCTCCATTTTTGTTTTGTGGCATAGCCTTTTGCCATAAAGCACTGTCATTGAAATCAAAGCCTGCTATGCCCAAAGCGTAACATTTAGCAGCTCTGCATCTGGTGTCCCCGATTAAAGCCTCTCTATTCTTCAAGCTCTGCTAAGTCTCAGTCTCAGAAACACAGGTTTAGGGCAATACACCAGCGGTAAAAAAAGTCAGAGCTAGGAATAAAGCTATCCATGGTCTATTCAGCATTGCTTACTTTTTGGTTTTTCTTACTTCTGCCTCAAAAATAATAAAAGTCTGCTGTAAATACTTTCTTTCAACTACCAACAAACTTCTACGAGTCATTTCCCTCATGAGGATGGGTTTAGTTCTGAAAGAGGACTCAACAGGCAAGACTTATAATTTCTTTATTCTTTTATTTTCTGCCTCATTGTCTGTACCACCTCAGTACATTGCTCATTCCAGCTCCTTGTCCACAGACACAGCATGATCTGTCCTGCTACAGCCCTGGCACCTGCAGTCCACACCAATCAAAGGTCAAATTGTCAAGAAGCAATTCACTTGAGGAGATTTCACACTGCTGCAGGGTCAGCTGGGTGATGTTCAGTGATGCCTGTTTTGATCCAACATATGCACTACTGATGACAATAACAGCCTGGTTGCAGAATCAGTGAGAGTGTGCTCTCCCACCACAGGGCACCATCACAGTGTCCAACAATAGTCCCTGTGAACCTGCCAATGCCAGTAACTCTGACATGAACTTCATCAAAAGCACACGTAACTCTGACATGAACTTCATCAAAAGCACAGATGTGGGATAAAATCAGAACTGGCATCACCATGATAGTGCAGCATGAAGGATCACAGAATTTGAGGCATTTCTTTATGCTGATCGATGGCAATGAAACAAATAACATATGTCAGTCTTACTCAACATGAAGAATAATAAACTTACCCTACTCAAACCTAATGAACAGACAAAAAACAAACAACTTAAGTCTGCCAGTAATATCAGTCATAAACTTCACCTTACAAAGACCTACTAAACAGACAAATAGCATCAGTCATAACATCACCTTGCAAAGACCTACTAACCAGGCAAATAATATTAATCATAACATCACCCTACAAAGACCTACCGGTACTAAACAGACAAAAAATATCAGTCATAACATCACCTACAAAGACCTACTAAACAGACAAATAATATCAGTCATAACATCACCTTACAAAGACCTACTATTTGAGCAAAGACATTTCCGACTCCAGGTTATTCATGTTTGCGAGTGTTCTGACTTAGAGTCTAATGAAAATTACCTGAGGGAAATTTTCGGCCAGCTACTGCTGGTCTTCATCAGCCCAGACTGACTGGTACTTGTGGTGGATGTTGGTGTCCTCTGAGGTGTCATCTCTGGTGGAGTGATTGGTGTTCAGCGCACACTTGTAAATGAGGGGCAGGCCATAGCCACAGTCTCTGTTCAAGCTTGGTTTTCTCTCCCTGATTTCTATTGTTTCTTTCACTTTCCTTTTTGTGAACTGTGATTCAGCTGCAATTATGGTGGCTTGAAACTTGTTGGTATGGTGGGTTGTTGTTGTCAGATGTTCATAATATGCAGAAGAAGTTTGGTAGTGTGTTTATTTTAGCCTTGTTTTCAAAGGCTCACAATTTTCTCCAATATAGTCCTCAGTGCACTCCACACATTGAATGTGATACACCACACCACTTTTGTATTCCAACTCTGTTCTGTCCTTGACTTTTGTAACCTGTGATCGTATGGAATTCACTGGTTTGTGTATAACACTTGAATGCTGTGTTGGCTGGAAAGTCCTTGACAGGCGTTCTGACATCCTTTTTACGTAGAACATGCTGATAGTGAGACTTCTTTTCGCTGGGATGCCTTTGTTTCGGTTTAGGGGTGTTGAAAAATCCAGGAAGGATAACCATTGGCTTTCAGAGCTGTCTTGACGTGGTGTTCAGTAGCTGACCGAAAATTTCCCACCAGTAAATTTCATTAGACTCTGAGCCAGAACACACAGAAACAAAGACCTACTAAACAGACCAATATCAGTCATAACATCACCTTACAAAGATCTACTAAACAGACCAATATGGGGAGTTTTTATTATACTCTCTGTTTGGATAGTATACTTACCATGTCGACCCATAGCATTCAACAGCGGTTAGTTAGCTCTGCCAGGCCGAAATTTTTTGTGGCTAATGCAGTAATAAGACAGTCACGTGACGCCCACCCTACTTCCGCCATAGGAAGAAAGCCTGTGTCCGCTTCCTGTTCCTCATTCAGCGAGGCCTGTGCACAAGGTAACCCTGAGAACCTTGGCGCTAGCAGGGAAGGTACAGCGGGCACTAGAGTCTGACATGGTAAATATATTAGCCAAACAGAGAGATATAATAATAACTCCCCATTTTGGTGTCATACACTATACCATGTCAGACCATAGCAGAAATTTTATTTTAAAGGAATCAGAGGATGGCCGAGTGCCCTAGTGGTTCTTGGGGTTAACAGATATAGCTGCACTGGCCACCACAAAGGAGATCCCTTTAGAACCATCAGCCCTGGTCATGCGGATATCCCTAAACAAAAGTCTATAAAGGGATTTTCCGAATGCCAGAAGGCTGCCTCCAGTAGATGGCGCAAAGGGACAGAGTGCTGGAACGCTGCGGAAGTGGCCAGCGCCCTGACCTCATGGGCCCAGGGGAGATAGGATGGGGAGATCCTTGTAAGCCTAGGCAGATCTCACCATCTTGGAAAGCCGCCTAGAGAAACAGTGCCTGCTGAGATGTCTTTCTTATTACTGGGGTTGCTAGAAATAAGGAGACGTCTCTGGGAGGAGCACCTGGGGCGTGAGCATTACCAGTAGTGTCTCAAACACCTGGAAGGGCACAGGTCCATGTCTCCCCCACTCTCCCCTCCTCCTAGGATATCCACCCAGTGAGCGGATGACGAGGGAGGGCGAGGCAGTACCCAGTTCGTGATTCTTAGCTAAGAATTCGTGAAGAAACTTAGAGAGACAGAACCGTCCCTGTGGAAGGCAATGTCTCTGGGGTCCCCACTGTGGGCATGAATCTCGCTTCGCCTTCTGGCCGAAGCCAGGGCAAGGAAAAAGGTGGTCTTCAGGAAAAAAAAGGTCAAAGGGAAGGGTGGTGATAGGCTCGAAAGGGGGTTTTCTGACAGCGTCCAGGACAATAAAGAGGTCCCAAAGGGGAATGCACCTAGGGGACTGTGACTCACGTAGAGCCCTCCCCTAGAGATCTCTACGAGAAGGAAGTCATTCTCAAAGGAGGGTCTGCCGAGTTGTTGGCGAATAGTGGTGCAGATAGCCGACCTGTAGCCCTGTATGGAGCTAGCAGACAGCTTAAGAGAGGACAATAGGTGAGATAGAAAGTTGCCTATCTGGATATTGGAAGGGTGATCATGGGGGACAGAGTTGTCTGAGCACCAGAAGACCCATCTCTCCCATCGGTAATTGTAGAGGGACTCAATGCTGGCCCTGTGAGGCCTTCGCTAGGTCCCATAGGTCCTGCGAGGGCCTTGCCCCCGCGAGTATGTCTAGGACGGACTGGGATCTGTCCGGTGTGGGAGGTAGGGGCAGGTGCTCACAGTTGGGCTGGCACAGGAGCCAGGCGTGAAGGTGGAGCATCTGGAGGTTGGAGTGAGGGCGACCCGAGCGGGGTTGCCTGAGCATGTCCCCACCGAGTGTTCAAATGGAGGGGGGGAACATGGGTGAGGGACTGAGGTCCGGAAACCAGGACTGGGTCGGCCACCACGGGGTTATGAGGATGAGCCTGGGTCTTTCCAGCCTCGCCTTCTTGATCACCTTGTGGAGGATTGGGAAGGGGAGGAAAGGCGTATGCTATGAGGCCCGACCAGGGAAGGGAGAGAGTGTCGATTGCATACACTTGGGGATCAGGAACGGGAGAGACATACACTGGCAGACAATGGTTGAATCGGGTGGCAAAGAGGTCGACCATGGGCCTGAACCAATGTTCCCACACCGTTGTCAGGGTTAGCCTGCTGAGGGTCCATTCTGTGTGAAGGAGGGACCTGGACCGGCTGAGGAGGCTGCCAGGATATTGCAGGTCCCCGCTATGTGTCTCGCGCAGAGGGTGATTCCCCGTGCATGACACCAGTGGAGGAGGGCCTCTGTCCGAAGAGAGAGGGCCAATGGAGCGAGCCCCCCCCCCCCCCCCCCCCCCCCCCCCCCCCCCCCCCCCCCCTTAACATAGCAAGCCACCAAAGTGTTGTCTGCGTGAGGAGGAGAACAAGTCGGTTCGAGACTTAGGGTTGGAAGTGGAAGAGGGCGAGCCTGACCGCTTCGAATTCCAGGACGTTGATGTGGAGATGTGCAAGTCTGTGTGTCCCACACTCCCGAGACATGACTGTTCTCCAAGTGGGCACCCCAGCCCGAGTTGGAGGCGTCTGTGTAGAGTTCCAGGGGCTGGTTGGGAGGGAGATGGGAACCCCTGGGGTCAGTGTGGAGGGGTTGAGCCACTCCTCCATAGCCCCATGGAACCAAGGCCTGAGGGGAATGGTCTGATCCCAGTGGTCAGAAGTCTGAGACCAACGACGACGGAACTCCCTTTGGAGTTGCCGCTTGGGGACCTGGCCTAGGGGAATGAGGGACGAGAGGGACTCCATCATCCCTAGAAGAGAGGTCAGGGTTCTGGCCGAGGTGCGGGATGATCCGCGGAGGCGGGAGATAAGGTCCACTATGCGGGCGGACCTCTCCGGGGTTGGGGGAGACCTGCATGGAGATTGTGTTAAACTCATGCCCAGAAAGGAGAACCGCTGACTGGGGTTGAGTTCGCACTTGCTGGGGTTGGTGACAAAACCCTAGCGTGGAACAGAGGCTCAGGAGGTGGGTGGTGTGGGCTTGGCACTGGGCGCACGAGGGAGCCAGGACGAGCCAGTCGTCCAGGTACACTAGGATGCGAATGTCCTCCTGTCTGGCCAGGGAGGCCCATCTCCTTGACCACCTTCGTGAAAAGGAAGGGTGCCAGGGAGAGAGGCCGAAGGGGAGAGCCTTGAACTGGGAATACCCGACCCTGCCAGACGAACTGTAGGTATCGTCTGTGGGATGGGTGTATCAGGATCTGAAAGTAAGCGTCCTTCAGATCTATACAGGTAGCCCAATCCTGATGGTAGATGGAGTCTCTGATCTGCATGAGAGTGTCCATCTTGAATCTGATGGGTCTGAGGAACTTGTTGAGGGGAGAGAGGTCGAGGATGGGCCTCCATCCTCCTGAGGGTTTGGGGATCAAAAAGAGGTGGGAGTTAAATCCGGGTTAGGATGGGAAATCTCCGTGATGGCCCCTTTCTGGAGGAGTTTTGGACTTCCCGGCGAAGCGCCTCCACTTGGCCCGGGGAGGGTTCGCTGGGGGAGGGAGGGGGAGAAGAACGCATCAGAGGGGGGCATTCGTGGGCCCAAAGCACGTGGAACCCTTCCTGTAAAATCACCACACTATTCAACGGCTGAGGCCCATACGTCGCCACTGGTGGGCATGTCAGGATAGGCTGCCCGCCAGAGGGGCCGAGGGGCCGGGGTGGAGGAGAAGGACTCTTCCTCAAAAGAAGAATCCTTCTCCTCATCGTGCGATGTGTTCACCCTAGAACAATGGCGCCCAGACCTTGTCATGAGGGAGTCCCCTCTGGTGGGTCGGGTTCCTGGAGAGGTTGCGCAAAACCTTCGTCAGGAGCAACTGAAGGGGTGCGTGAGGGTCCCGCCCTAGCTGGGTAGTGGGAGAAGGTGAGGGTGGGTCCCTCGTGGCTCATGATCGGTGGCTGGACTAAGGGTGGGAAACCTGTCCTGCCGATCGGACAGTGCCCGAGAGGGAGAGAGACCGAGGTCGAGCCCAGCTCGAGGAGGCTGGATGCCATATCCGACCGTGGAGCTGGTCCTGTTGAGTACCAGATCTGAGCCACTGGTCCCTCTCGGGGGCATAAAGCCACCAGTCCCCAAGGATGCAGGCGGGCTGTGGCGGCCCTGGGGCAGAATCTCCTTGGGGGGCCAGGGTAACCTGAGACACCAGGGGTGGTGGGGGTGGGGGGGTGGGATTATTGAGAGGGCGTGGCCTGTTGTACCTGCCCCGAGAGAGTGCACTGCCTCATCCACCTCCCTGGTGGGATCCATGTAGGCCCCCTGTGTAACAGGGGGAGTGGTGGAGGACATGGCAAACAAGCCCCCTACCCGCCAGTGTGTGGATTGGACTGGCTGCGGTGCCGTGGCCACCCCTGGGTGGGATCGGTCAGGTTACCCATGGTCCCGCCGGTCGATCCTGCCCCCCCCCGAGGTACGGAACCCGCGGACGTTGCCCAAGTGAGGGGTGGAATAAGTCCGCTCCCAACGTCCTGTACCCTAGGGAAAGTACGACAGTCGATCAGGGTTGGTCGTCGACCGCTGGGGGTCTGAGCAACACAGGTCCGAGAGAAGCGGTGTCTGCGACTGAGACCTGTGGTTATGGACAATTCCAGGGCAGTCCCACAGCCTGACCATAAGTCCAGAGTTATGGACAGTTCCGGGCAGTCCCACGGCCTGACCATAAGTCCAGAGTATGGACAAGTTCCAGGGCAGTCCCACGGCCTGACCATAAGTCCAGAGTTATGGACAGTTCCGGGGCAGTCCCACGGCCTGACCATAAGTCCAGAGTTATGGACAGTTCCGGGGCAGTCCCACGGCCTGACCATAAGTCCAGAGTATGGACAGTTCTGGGGCAGTCCCACGGCCTGACCATAAGTCCAGAGTTATGGACAATTCCAGGGCAGTCCCACAGCCTGACCATAAGTCCAGAGTTATGGACAGTTCCAGGGCAGTCCCACGGCCTGACCATAAGTCCAGAGTTATGGACAGTTCCAGGGCAGTCCCACGGCCTGACCATAAGTCCAGAGTTATGGACAGTTCCGGGGCAGTCCCACCCCCCACGGCCTGACCATAAGTCCAGAGTTTATGGACAGTTCTGGGGCAGTCCCACGGCCTGACCATAAGTCCAGAGTTATGGACAATTCCGGGGCAGTCCCACGCCCTGACCATAAGCCCGAAGTTATGGGACAGTTCCGGGGCTGTCCCATGGCCTGACCATAAGTCCGCTTCCAGAGTATGGACGCTCCTTGTGCAGGAGTGGTGGCTGCACTTGTGCACGGTGGGGGAGAGAGCATCATGAGCCTGCGTGCCATTTGTTGGGGGAAAAGACTAATGGCATGAGGCTCATATAGGCGAGTGACGGGCAGTGATTCCGAAACATACCATCCCATCACCGGTGCTGGTCCGCACCTCGGCAAAAGTTCCCCGGGGGGCTAAGGGTCGCGTGACGCAGCATGAAAAAGTAAGAAGTCTCACCGTGCGTCAGAAGGGAAGAAGGCAAGATGGCAAATAAAGGGGGGAGGGGGATAGGGGAGAATCTGGATCAGAATTCTTACAACAGCTTTGCCCTCTTAGGGGAGCCTTGCCTTTAGATTTTCCGGGAAGATTAAAAGAAAGGCATTTAGAAATGCAGGCAGCTTGCCTTTTGGCCTCAGACGCAGTGATCATATGTCCGCCGGTCAGGCAGAGGAGGTATGGTCGCGCGTCCCCTCCGCAGAACCCCCCTCTACACCAGCCGTACGTTCTTCTGTAGCAAGAACTGATTGCTCTGAGGAATCGACATGCGGGCCCTCCGGGGATATGAGCGACTTCTGAATGGTGAAGTGGCTCGACCTGTCGTTGTCCTTCACCATGTTGGGCTATGGTGGCAGAGCAAACATGGAGCACACGACCACAAAGTGGAGACAAGTCGGTCGATCGAGAAAAATATAAAACTTGATCGGCCTTGTGCTACAGCACTGATAAATGCAGCACCGAAAATACGCGAGTGAGAGAACATAAGTCACTCAGTCGCTGAATTAGGGGATCGAGAAA
>JADBJO010017176.1:32500-38434 GCA_016801955.1 Conus betulinus | reverse complement strand
GGACTGTATTGGGAATGGAGTCCAGAACCAATGTTAACTCCCAGCAAAACCCCCCTGTACCAAACGGCCCGGCGGAGATGCGAACCTCCAACCCCAAGATTATGAGTCCCGCGCTCTACTAACTGAGCAATTCCGTCCGCCATACCGTTACGCTGACTGATGGGCAAAGACATTGAACTGGAACTTTAAGCAGACTGATGGGGAAAAAACATTGAACTGTTAAGCTGACTGATGGGGCAAAAGCATTGAACTGTTGAACTGACTGATGGGGCAAAAGCACTGAACTGTTAAGCTGACTGATGGGGCAAAAGCATTGAACTGTTAAAGCTGACTGATGGGGCAAAAGCATTGAACTGTTAAGCTGACTGATGGGGCAAAAGCTTTAACTGTTCAGCTGACTGATGGGGCAAAAGCACTGAACTGTTCAGCTGACTGATAGGGCAAAAGCACAGAACTGTGAAGTTGACTGATGGAGCAAATGCATTGAAACTGTTAAGCTAACTGATGGGGCAAAAAAGCTTTGGGCATGCCCACCAGCGGCATCAGTCCCATGAAAAACGCGGGATCTCTGTCGCTGAATGTGGTCTCTGATACAGATTAATCATAGCAAGCCTCTGGATTTCATTATTGCTTCAAGTACCTTTCAAGTTTCCATCGACTTATTTTTCTCTCCAGGTGTATATATACCATCGACTTATATTCAATCCAAGTGTACATGTTTGAGTGATTACTGTAAATTAAATTATCATGTATCATCAGCCTCCCATTTTGTAGAGGTCTGTAGTTCACCAACTTTCGTCTGTAGAAAGAAACTCGTGGAGAGTGTGGCGGCAGAGAGTCCTCAGAAGAGAATCCCCCTTCAAGCAGTGTTTCGGCCCTTATCTCCTGACACTCTAGGGGGGTTGGGCCACACCCAGTTCATGACTCCGGATGTCCCTCTGCTGCCCCTTTTTTTTGTTCCCATCTTGGGACGAGCCATGGCTGGGATTCGAACCCATGCCCCTCTGGACATGCTCATTTTCCACTTAATGACTCACGCACTAACCACTGAGCCACTGGGACCTGCTGTATTGTTACAAGCTTAATTCAGTGCAGTGTGTGTGTGTATGTATGGTGGGTGTGTGTGTGTGGTGGGGGGGGGGGGGGGGGGGGGGGTGCACGCGTATGTGATAACACTTTTTAATGTGTAATTTTAACATGTTTGAGAATCATTTTTAAGATTCTTATAAAACAACATCCCACTAAAATTGTATGACACAAACATTGAACAAAATGTTATACAGTTTTCATATCTTTGTTTATAAATTAACGTCTTTTCAATCAAAACTTTTTGGGCCAATAGGTACTTTTTTTTTTTTTTTTTTGCTAACCAGACCATCCTTTGAGTACAGTGGGAACGATTCCTGGTTCTTCAGCCCCCGTTTCATTTAAAGTCAGTGATTTCATCACCAAATGATGGAATTTCAGTTTTCATAACATTCAACTGCAATTCTTGTTCTCATCATCACACACACACACACTGGATATTACTTGCTTATTACTTGACGGCATTTTTGCATAAACTGTGTGCATTAAATCAGGTATCATGAAGTACAGACACAACAGCACACACAAAACTTGCATTCAGGCATATATACGCAGACATTATTTAGGCAGTTACTGACATTTGGGGAAGTCTGTGATTGTTTCGTTATTCAACCACTCTGTATCACCCAGAAACAGAAAGAGAGAGAGAGGTCTAAACATATCACTTACAGATTGAGAAACCTGCATGAATCACATGAAGAGATTTTGAATTTCCATGATCACCAGTTTATTTGAAATATTCCACAGGATCATGAAAGCAATGGCAATTTAGCATATAGATCAAACCCACACGCACAAACTAATGCAGAATGCAGACAAAAGAGACAAAAAAAAGAGAAAAAACAAACACACACACACACACAAAACAAAAAAAAAAAAAAAAAAAAAAAAACCCCAGCAAAATACAATTAAAGTAAGATACAAAACATTATTCACAACAACAGTCGTGAGACAGCATTTACAAAGATACTTGAACAACACAATACACTTAACAGGGAAAAAAATACACACACACACACACACACAAACACCACCACCACCAAACATCAACAAAAAAAAACCCCATCTGACATACAGAGAACTTTAAAATCGCTCTGCTACTTCTTCTTCTTGCAACAAGGGTCATTGTTTCACACTGAAAATGATGCTTGAAACTGAAGTTGATAGAAAAAGTCTCCTTGCCATTTCTTATCAGTCTCTTGTTTTCCATTACTTCAAATACAACATCATTCTCTGTTTGTTTGTTTTTTTTTCCACTGTTTGACACTTTAAAAAAAAAAAGGAAAAGAAAAAGATCATTCTCATCATTTCCCAGCACTTCACAAAGACCATTCTCTGTTATTCCATTGCTTCACACTGACCAGTCTTTGGTTTCCCAGTTCTTCACACAAAACAGATTATGTTCTTGTTCTTTCCTTCATGTACTGAAAATCATTTGCTTGTTTTCTCCCATGGTGACAGCCCTGATATGGCCCTTTGTGGTCGGCTGGGCTATAAGCTGCATTACCTTACCTTACCGTAACTCCACACAGCACTTCTCTCTTCTGTTGTTCTCTGGTAGTACTACTTAACTCTTTTTGACCCAGCGCCTGGTCCCTGGTCAGTTTGGACAGACAACTGTGTGATGCAAGTCCAACATGTCCACTCCTTCAGCCATCAGTCAGTGATAAGTTAAAGGAAAGTGTTTTGAAGCAATTTCCCCTTTGTATGAGGTGCTGCTTTGTGTGACCAAGATTTAAATGACATGGAGCGTTTCTTTGTCAGTTTTCTTTTATTTTTTTTTTTTTTTTTCTTTTTTTTTTTTTACACAAGACCACCATGGGCAAATGAAGAAACTTTACAGAGAGGCAAATGTCAGATGAAATTTTAGTGACCAGTATTACATTAGCAAATAGCTCGTAAGCCGTACAAATTTATATAGTTGTAATATGACACACTCGAGTCTCATTTGCACTTGACCATTATGTGGTGACACAAATATGTCAGACAAAATGTTTGCTGAACAAAATGTTTGCTGAAGTGATGAACAATCTATTTGACCCCTCTTTAACAAGGAACCATGTGTTACTGGATAGTACAAACAACAGATAAATCTAACACATTACAAAACAAACAAATAAGAAAACAAAAACTCAAATTTCTGTGGCTGTGTGCCCTTTTAATGAGCTGATTAAGAATGCTGATTAAGAATTGTGACAATCTGAGCAAAGTAGCCATGAAATTAAAACTGAATGGCCAAAACATGCCAGGCTGGAACAGTTGAACAGACTGTATGCTGAAAGGGCTTTCATGTTGTCACCTATGATTCACACAAAACTTCATTCTAACGTTTCGTGTTATTTTGCACAGCATATATCATTACTTGCACAATTTGTTTGTTTTCTATTTCCTATGTTCCCATATATGCTTGATACATAAGCTTTTTTTTCTCTCATGTTGGTTCTTGTAATTCTTGTTTCTTCATCATTTGTTGCTTAAACAGTTCAGAAATTTCCAGCTTATGCATTTGATACTACTCTTACAATCTGACATCTTTACTCCTATCCATATCATTCTTGTATTTGTACATTGTTCACACACTATTCTTCTTGCCCTTCAGGGATTTAAAGTCATTTCTTCATCCTTCCTTGTATTTGTACATTGTTCACACTATTCTTGCCCTTCAAGGGATTTAAAGTCATTTCTATTTCAGATCTTACTTTCCGTGCTCCTCTTTTCTGCAAACTTCCTTGATTATAATCGCTTTGAAGCAGCACCAGTCTAGCAATTTTCTTCCTTCCAGCCCAAATGTCAGAAATCTTTTTTTCATCATTCCAATTTCACAACCCAATCATCTACATTTCACTTGTTCAATCTGACAGCAAGGTTTAAATCATGGTTCCTCATCAAACATGAAAGACCATTGCTTCGTTCATGCACATTTGCAGACACACCCATTCACATCAGTGTCAATGTGAATGCACAAAACCACTCAGCCCCCACATAAAACCACCAGATAAAAACTGCTGCCACATTTGCATGATTGCCTCATCAATCACAACAGCAAGATCAGTCATGTACCATAAGCAGAACAAAATGAATACTATGATTTAAAAACAACAACAAAAAGATGATGACCATGTATGCTCATGTATTCTTTTCTGAATAAACTGAGCTAAGAAAAAGCACGAAAGACAAAAAAGGTAGCAGCAAGACATGTTGCATAAAAATGGTGCCAGATAAAAATGTCTGCTACAGCATCTCTCAATAGAGCCAATTCATCACAACATATTTTCAGCACCTGACTTAATTCCCTCTCATCCCCAGCCTCACCTCCAGTTCAAACAGCAATGACCCATCATAAGCCATATCCTTTTTTCCATGTGTTTATTTTCGGTATATTTTGAACAGGACTGCACCCCAAAGATCTATTCATAAACAGTAAAACGACAGTTCTTAAACAGCTGAGATAATAATCAAGGGCTATATGAATCAGATATAATGTGTGTGTCTGTGTATACATGAAGCTTGGATGTCTTTGTCCTTCAGGGCATTTTCCAGTTAGAATGTGTGCGAGTGTATACATGAGGCTTGCATGTCTTTGTTCTTCGGGGCATTTGAGGGTTTTACCCAAGCGCAATTGGTACTTGAAGTCCACACTTATTCACAGGGGGAAAGAGGCTTTATCTTTTTAAGTTCCACATACAGGATGAAAAAAAAACTTGCAAATGAAATCAATACATGCACCAGTTATAGTGATATAGTGGAATCCCAGCAGGGAGATTGTGAGTTTGATTCCTGTCTGAGCCACATCTTAAGTGTTTCCTATACAGAGCTAAGTTAGCTCAGGATCCACTGGGAAGACTGGGATCACACAGTCGAGTTTGATCCACTGAGTGATATGTCTCTAAGAGTGTTGCTCAAACTTTCTGACCAACGCTGTGAGTGTCTGTACCTCTGGGGCCTGGCTGGCACCAGAATATAATATGACAGTAAGCATAGAGCACTGTCACCTGTCATGCGGTCTCAGAGACCAGATTGGAAATCCATAGCATTATCTTCATCATCCTAATCCTCGTCGCCGCACATAAAAGAAAAACGTCCGAATTCTGTGGCGCTTCATGCCCCGATTCATTGCAACCTCAGTTTACTACATCTCCATGTCTATGCCTTTGATTTGGGTCAGCTGAGGAACCAGGTACTGCCAGTTCACAGAACTGCTGCTAGACAGACATGGTGACAATTTCTGGAAGGAGAGCCAACTCACGCTGGCTCCATGGCTAAGCTATTGTTGTCATAAGCAGGGGGCTGAGCAGGTGGTGTCCTGCTTTAGTTGGATCAGGACAGGCACCACTACCACACCATCAAAATGACTCGGCAGCAGAGCCATGTCTCTTCTGCGGAGGGAAAGGCTGTGGCTGTGGATCGGATCTGAATGCAATGCCACTGAGGTGGCACCGAATATGAGACAGAACAAAAAAAAAAAAGAAAAAAGGAAAAAAAAAAAAGCAGTCCAGTGAAAGCTTTCACTTCTATACTTAAATTTTCTGGTCTTGGACAAACAAATAATATAGATCACTGACCAGTATTAACAAGAAGACTAAAAAAAAAAGTTATTAAAACACAAACAAACAAAACTCATACATTCTTGCACAACACACACAAATTTTCCTAAAATTTGATAAGATGGCACCGTTTTGTTTTTTTTCCTCTTTCTCTCTCTCTTCGTGAAAACCAGGCTACTGGTTCTAGTAAGCTGTCAAACAATGCAATCTTATTTTATAAAAACAACAAATGAGTGAAAAAAAAAATCGTGTTGATCTTAATAGTAACTGACAGAACTGATGTCACAGTGCTTGAAATAATCAT
>JADBJO010017176.1:0-27500 GCA_016801955.1 Conus betulinus | reverse complement strand
CCCCCCTCAGTCTAGTAACTGTCGTTCCACCCAGTCCTATGCATCTCCACCATATTCACCTCACTCAGCATATCATCATTCTTCCTGTAAACTTCATTCTTCCAAATGAAAAGCTTTCACATCTTCCAAGATGCCAAATGAAGACAACTGGGGATTTCAGTTTTAGTTTCTCCGCACCAGGCATATGCCTGGAACTTGCTGCCATCTGTTCTGGGCGACATCTCATCTCTGCCTAAATTTAAAGATAGTCTGAAGACAACTGTTTTCACTGGCATTTCCCTGATGTATGTTGCAAGCTGTGCGCTTTGTGTGGCAGAAGGGAAAGGGAATCTGCCAGTTGCTGTTGGGCCTGTGGGAGGGGTGAGGAGCCAGGAAGTGGTTCTGAATGTGCGTTTCGTTTGAGGAATGGTGAATGGATAGCACACTGAGCTGCGAGTGCTAGATCTCGCGCTCTATAAATACTATTCATTATGTTTTCCGTCAGTCAACCATATTGCACTTAAGCATGCTCCGCCTATTGATGGCAGCCAGCCTGACAGTTTGTTCCCATGCAAGGTATACAGGAATCTCTGAATGTTAAAACATACCGTTTCAAAACAGCAGCAGGGATATGCAGGTGTCTGCCATCTGCAAAGTGCTTTGATTCATTTGCACAAAATTTTCTTATAAAGAAAAAGTTAGCTTCTATCCAGTTGTGATTACAAGAACAATGATTGGTGAATGTCCATTCATCTTGCTGTGGACAAGTGTGTGACCTACGTGACACTGAATCTGTAACGACCATTCAGGAAGCCTAGCAGAGTGGACAGGGGCGCACTTAAGATTTTCTTCAGATTCAATGGCAGCGTGTACAACACCCAAGAAATGGCAAGTCAGCTTTGAAATTGATGGATGGATTCCAGATTTTCTGTAATTAGGCAAGTGACCACAACAGTCACTTCTTGACCCAACTAAAACAAGAACAGATGCAAGCATAGCAACAAACAAGTCTACAACTTAATTTCTATATAAAATTTGATGTACTAGTGTGAATTTGATATAAAATCTTTTTTTTCCCCCTTTTTTAAAGTACCCAAGTTTGAAAAGTTCATTTCGTGCTTGCAAAAAACAAAATAAAATAAAAACAGAATGAAATAAAACAAAAACACACACAAAAATCCAAACGGGAGTTGCTGAAATGCTATATAACAAAAACTTGGTAGATAAAGGGTTAAATATCATCTTTGACTACTGTTTATCATCACAAGTACAAAAAGGTGTATTTTCTATTGACACTTTCATTTCTTTTTTCCTGTCAGAAAAACAGAGTGGCAGTTACAAGTATGAAACACACACACCTCCTCCTGCAACAGTATAAGCAAAGGGCTTAGCTCAGAGACATTCAACACCTCTCTGGCGCCAAATTTGACAAGTTGATTGCTTGTTCTTAATTTTTGATGTCTTGAGTGTTCTTTATCTCGCCTGAAGAAGACCTAAGGGGTCGCAATGTGTCATGTTTTATCTTGTAATTCATTCATCCAATTTATCTGGAGGAGTTCTTTTAAATACCTTCTAAAATTAGTCTAGATCAGACAGCCTTGCAGTCAAGGTGGTAATTAGCTGTTAATATATTCAATTTCTTCATTTTTGTTCATTTAGTGCTGCAGTGTTTGCATCATGAAACAAAAAACAACAACCCAAATCAAGATCATGACTTACAGTTTACATACTAGGTTTGAGATTGTTCTGTAGATCTGGAAGAATAAGCTAACCCTGTTAACTACATGAAACTATTTTTTCAACCATTGCCTTCTTGTTTAGCAGGTGGAGTCTCCTACATTGTTTTCACTCAATTAATTTATGTCTTATATGTAACTAGTCTCTGTAAAACTGCATTACTTTCAACTAACGTACTTGCATGATCATTAGAACAATAAACACAGAAATTCATTTGTAATGATCTTTTCTTTAAGTTTGCCAACACACACACACACAGACACACACACACACAAAATAAAGAAAAAGTTCTTGCATTCTCTGGAACACTGAACTGCTGCTCAATGACAGGTAAATCTAAAAAATATTGGAGTTCCGTAAAGAACAGGTGATGATTATGTTTTCATTAAAATTTCCCAAGCTTTTCAATGATGGGTACTCAGAAAATATGCTGGTTGATGAATCTTTGATCACTATTAAATCTACCTTTCTCACTGAATGCAGAATGACAAAAAATAACATCCAATTTAGTCTGAGAGAACCGCGCAAATTAAGACTTGTATGTCAAGGGAGATCACTCTGAAATTCATGTGAGGTGGTGAGAGGTCTACTTTTATCTCCCTTCTGTCCCCATAAATCTCGGGCATCTTTGCATATCAGGTGAGTGTGTTGTTCATACCACATTGATTTGGACAGCTAAATGTGAGAAAAATAGTCTGAAAAATACTGTTGTTACATTTACACCTATACAAAAGAAAGATTCTTCCCTTCATAAAAAATCTCTCTTAAAACAACTTCATGAATTTCAGGGGATCTTTATCAGATGAGGTATTTTCATGCCCTGCAGGTTTGAACAGTTAAGTGTGTGTAAAAGCGTCTAATTTTAGTCTGTAAAATATTGTTGTTACATTTACACCAGCACAAAAGAAAGATTCTTTCCTAAAAAAAAAAATCATTCAGTTGAGATATCTTCTTTTAATTACGACTCTGCTACAAAGTCTTTCAAGAACTGATTCTGACCCTTTCTGGAAAGTTTTGTTTAAACCATTCGAAAATGCTGTTTGTAGCACAAAGATAATTCTGGTACGTTGAACTAAACGACATCCATTCATAATCTATTTTTTCTCCCCTTGTATTTGATCTGTCTGCCCTATCATTACCAGAAATTCTGCAATGTGATAATAAAAAAAAAAATTTAAAAAGTAGCCCCTTTTGAAATTAACAGATGAATTTTGGCATTAATCAATAATCATTCTTATTTTGGGGCTGAGGTCAATGGATAACAAAAGGCATAAAATAGACTGAGAATCAACAATACAGCTTATTGCTGAGTGAGTGAGTGTGTGTGTGTGTGTGTGTGTGTGTGTGTGTGTGTGTGACTGTGTTTATGACACCGAGAGAAAGACTCATGCAGAGAAAGAGAGAGGGAGTGTGTGTGTGTGTGTGTGTGTGTGTGTGTGTGTGTGTGTGAGAGAGAGAGAGAGAGAGAAAGAGACAGACAGAGAAGTGGAGGGGGGAGAGAGAAAGAGAGCACTGTAACATAAAACAACATCCACTAACATTTCCTTGCTTTGTTTGGTTTGTGAAAGTCCCAAAATTATTCTGATCAGCAGACTTTCAAAATAACTCTTACTTTTATTCTCAGACAAAGCTTCCCCCCCCCCCCCCCCCTCCACCGCCGTCCCCCCTTCATTTTAGTAAAGGAATACAAATGAACCTGAGTAACAACCTATCAACAACCCCATTCCCATCCATCGCCCCTAGTGTCCCCTAACCCTTCCCATTTGTGACTCCACCCCCCCCCCCCCCCCCACATAACTGTCACATGCAGACCTGCCAACCCCCTAAGAGACCAATGAGTAAGAATTGAAGCTCTGTGAGGCAGAAACACGATGCGATGAAATTGTTCGCACAATTTATGTGAACATAACTTTTCTTCAAATAACCTTTTCTTTTAAGTGTCACAAGAAATCTTTACAAATTATGAAAATGTAGAATACACTGGAAATATATATGCGAACATATGCAATGGCACCTTTGTTCTTGCCAGTGATCACATGATTTGTATTATCACAAACCAAGGACAGGGCAGTTCTGCCATGGCACACCAAGGCTTGATAGTAGACCAGAAACAACCACAAAAATGTTCTCCCCTGTTGCTAACTCTGTGCATGTGGAGTTGGTTATCTGCTCAGTGGCGATTTTGTAAGTCTCGCACCACCCCAGGAAAGAATCCCCCCCCCCCCCCCCCCCCCCCCCCCCGACTTCCATCAGTCCCCAACACAAACGGTCCATTCTGCAGTCCCCCATGGCAAGGGTCCTCACAATGTGTGTTGTCTTTGTTCGACCGCTCTTGAACTGTTTGGCGATCTCCGAATCCAAGAACGCTTCTTTAAAAAACTGGGATGCATGGTCGGCTGCGCTAAGAGCGATGATGTACTCGACAAAAAATCCGGCCACCAATGCTTCAGCCCGAAATTACCCTTTTCCTCATTTCTACAGTCTGAAAAAAAACTGTGTGATGCTGGAAGAATTCGACACGTTAGAGGAATCGATGTGCTTGCGTGACTCAAGGTGACGCTTCACATCCACCATGGGAAATTGTGAAGTCCGATTCGCAAGTGGTACACCTTGCACAATTTACACCTTTAGCCGAAGGTCGTATGCAGGGGAATTTTTCCGAGTATTCTTTTCGGGACTTTGACCAAGTTTTTTTTTTTTTTTTTCGCATCTTGTCCAGAACTTTCTGCTCCACGTTTCGACATTTTCGTAACTTCAAACTTCAAAAGGACGCCAACTTCGCTGAATGGTAAAGATGGTGCAACGAACTGCGCATGACCCGAAACGCTTCTTGAAGATTACTGGTTATACGCACGGCGCCGTGCGTGTCTGTACATAAGCCGATTTTTTTCGTCCGTTTTTTTTTTTTTTTTTTTTTTTTTTTGAAAACTTTCAATGCGTAATTTTTGGCTAAATGCGTAAGGGCGTAAGATTCATCACTTGGGCGTAATAAATTACGCGAAATGCGTATTTGCTGAACGTAGTGAGACTGTTCCAGGTGAAAGAGGTCTAAACTTGCAGCAATGGTGTCACGAAAATACAATCCCTCCATGACATGCATATTTGTCAACAGCAGTCAAAGAGTTGCACATACCTTCTATCAAGTGAACAAAATAAAAAGTGTCAAAACTTGTTTTCTAACACCTTTAAAACTGAAGCATATGGTTAATACATGTTGAATTAGAATGTTGTTAGTTCAACCTTAAACCTATGGAGACTGGGAAAAGACGGCAGCATCACTGAAACACAAGTTGTCTGTTTCTACTCAAATCCCTCTTTGCTAGAGTGGGACGTAAACAGTTACATTTACTCTTGATCTTCAGGGCCTGTAATCGGTCACAATCATCATTTTGCTTTTGACAAAGATGAAGGTTCATCAAAGCTGTCAGAGACTGGTTGAATGAAAAAAAGATTCCTGATATCGAACAAAAGTTCTCATTCCAAGGCTGTGAACAGCGATCTGAAAACAAATACAAACAAAAAAATATTGATGAAAAAAGACCCTAAAAAGCAGTCTTAAAGACTCAGGGGAGCCTTCACTCGTAACAACCTAAAATGGATCACTACCTGAGCACTGCAGGCTGGGGCTGCCACAGTGACAACACTAGGAACAGTAATGGTGTGAGGAGCCAAGACGTGTGACACAGGGCCAACGCCAGTGAGAGGTGTGGATGAAAGTCAGCAAGAAATGAAGAGTGACACAGTGCTAATCTGGTGTTAATTGTTATGTAAACCAAGAGGAAAATGTTCTTGGAAAAGCAATGGGTGCATGTTTACTGGCGGAATTCAGTGCAGCATTCGCAATACCTCTCCCTCCTCAGTGCCCCTTGATCCTCTCATAGCCTGGCTCGTTGAACACAGGGTCAGGGGTCAGAATCATGCTCTGGATGGACACCAACACCTACACACAACCCACTGTACATTAGAAGAAGTGGACAAACCCGACACAAAACTGCACATCAGCAGATTTAGGATGACAATGTACATCATCCTAAAGAAATTCAATCAAATATGGGCGTTTTATCGTTTTCATGTGAAACGTCCACTTTTTTCATGGTATGGGTATCCCCTGCTGACCACAAGGGGCCATATCAGGGCTGTTACCACATTAAAATCAATTCCATAGTTACATGTCAACACACATACAGACACACTTATATACACACACACACACACAGAGACTCGATTCCAAACATGCTAAAGCAGCTTGAAACTGGACCTACTTAACACAAAATCCTAAATCAATTGAAAAATTCATTCCTCTATCACAAACTAACAACAACAACAACAAAAAAATCACATCTGGTGGAGCATCTTTGAATAAGAATTTCATGGAGACTGCAAATCCCAACACAGACACCTACAGTTTCTCTCACCCTTCCCCCCCCATCTTTCTCTACAGAGAAACAAAATTCAAAATCAACCACATCACTCATATGCATTACCTACATAATTATGTCTGTCACTGGGTGAACTCTGAGAACATGTACAAAAGCACACACGCAGAGACTCAAAATGCCAAACACACACACACACACACACACACATGTACGCATATCTTTGCATCCAGCACTTGTTTACTATAATGCATTCTCTTTCTTTTTCTCCACCTGCACCTTCATAAGCATAAAGTACACAGACAGGCATACAGAGATTCACATTTGCGTCGGCACAACGGTAAAACATGAGCCACCATTTACAGAACCTTCTCTTCCTGTATTACCTGATAGAGGGAGGATTTGCCAGGGTTCCACTTTTCACTGGCATCTCCCGCATGCCAAGTGCCCAGCAAACTAAGGCAACACCTTGCCGTCCGCATACAGGTTGGGATTGAACCTGCCAGCAACATTAGAATCAATTAAATTATTACCTAAATCAGAGAAACAAGAGAAATATACCTTTGTGTTTGCCCACTCACTGCAAACTGTGACTAACAAAACACCCCATGCATAATTTTTTGCAGCAATGCTGACTGAAAGTGATAATAGTTTTTGCTAGTCTGGAACTTTGGGGAAAAAAACAAACTGAACAGACAATCACATGGCAGCTGAAAAAATTCTGAGAATGAGGTGAAAGCCAGAAAAAGAATTATTTCAACAAACTCTGCACACCTTTTCCTCTCCTCAATAGAGGTCATGATTCTATTTTCATACAGAAAACCTTGAAGACCATCTTGACACTGATAACGAGATTTTCTAACACCAGGACAGGAATAAAAACTACCACAATACAGTATCCTTCAGGAGTACATCAAATCACTTCCCTTTTCTTGCTCTGTCAGGATAATGTCAAACAAAATACAGTTCCTTTTCTTCAACATCAGGATAATATCAAATTACCATTATGTCCCTTTCCTGCCGTATCCAGATTATCTAAGATCAAACACAATAACACATTTTTAAGGTAACCTGGAGCAGGATCAAAATTAATTTATCCAAGGCGATATCAGTGGGGAGGGTTTTCTCTTGGTGCCTTGACCATTCTTTTACTACTCTCTTTTTTCGTGTTTCTTTGGTTTTATTTGGATTTGGTTGTTGAAGCTCCTTTCCTTTTTTCAAATTGAGAAAACCTGAGACATCAACCTTCAACGTCAGTCTCAGGTTTTTATTTTTTTAATTGTTAAACATTTTTCTCTCTCTACTTTAGTTTTACTGATAAATGGTGCCTTTTTAGGTTTTTTTTTTTTTTTTTTTTTTTTTTAACTTTTTTACATTTCTTGTATCTGATATTCTAAAATTCTCTGGGACATTCCACTTTTTCACAACTCTAAAATCATCAATTTTCTCTGACGAATGATATTAACAGTGGTTTTTAAATTACATCTCTTTTCCTTTTCTTCATTTATAAGGGATTATTTTCTGATAGCTCGAGAATGATATTCAGACATTCAAATGATGTGTTCCCAGTTCCAGACATTCAAATGTGTTCCCAGTTCCATGCCACATGTGCTAGCATGGATTGAGTTAACATATTGATTTGTATAGAGAAGTATCAAATCCACTTAATATGATCATTTTCTGAACATTTAGACATGTAAATGTGCACCCATGCATGTGTGCTGGCATGGGCTGAGTGATTTTGTGTATAGAAGTATTACATTATACTCGAACCTCCATATCCACTTATAAATACTATATCTATTCTATGGCATGCTTTTCACACTAAATACAAAATGTACAACTACATTCTCTGTGTAGGGCATTTAAAAAGTGGAAGGCTTCATAACTTGATCTCAGAATATGTCAAGTAAACAACGAGCTATCAAAATGACCAACTGTAGCAGAGAGGCTAGCTTTATATGCCAAAGACATCACAATCCTCACAAGCTTCAGCAATCCATGGGACACAACTCATAGACAAAGTTACTTCCCTCAACCACATCATTTTGTAAACATGCTGAAACATTGAACACAGGCAGATACCAAAACAAACAATGCATGCTACGGAAACCAGATAATTACAGGAAGAGTGGAATATTGATGGGTGCTGTGGTTGTAGATGGGAGTGAATAGAATGGGGTGTGGACTGAGAAAAAGTATGTGGAAATGCAGCGAGTTTCAATGATCACCCCTTCAGCCAACCCCTTTCAAAGAAAATTCAGCATAGAGTTCGTATACCATGTTCTTCTGCACATTCAAGACACATTTATAAAAGGGTTTCCGAGCTCAGACCAGTTCCCTGTCCACACAACCCTCCTGCCCCTCTGCCCTATACTGGTAAAGAAAGGCATGATACAACCATCAGCATTCATTCCAGCTCTGATTGTTTGTTGAATTCATCTGCTGCCGTGACTGACCTGACAGTTCCGTGTCCTGTGGTGATGATTTTCACTAGCGGGGCACGTTGGGGGTAGGCTGAGGGGAAGTAGACGTCGAAGCAGAAGCAGCCCAGACTGTAGGGAGTCCCTGGGGGCCGGTCACCAAGGCACGCATCACGTCCATGCGATCCTTGTCCTGCATCAACATTTACCATGCTAGTTAAAAGATGTTCATGCCAGACCAATCTTTGGGGTTTATGTGAAGGTCTGGGGTTTCCTGACTCTCCACACATAAAACCTTCGCCTTTCCTCTCTCTCCATTCACTGGTCTGATGGTTAAAACACAAGTTGTTGATACATCCACCACACACAATAAGACCATCTTGAAGAAACTACATATTCCATTATGCCGAGAAAATGATAGTGAGATTCCCTTGACTGAACATCATCCTTCCACAAAAAGTTCCAGATATAGCTGTTCCACAGGGAAGCAAAAGAAATGAACATATGAATCAAAGAACTTACAAGTCAGCCTGGCAACTGAAGGGCAATAACTCTTCCTCTTAACGTTAGTGTTGATTTGCCAGAGTAACATGACATCCCCTGATTAAATAAACTGGGACACAGAACCATATTCAATTTAATACATGCTTCTTAACTTCCTTTTATGAAGTTTAAAATATTGAATTAACACTGAAAAGCAGCAAGATAGGAGCATTCTGAACATTGCTGGCAGAATCATGCTCACATTTAAGCATCAATTTTCCACATTCTCATGCACTTCCGAGACATTTACCAAAACCATGAAAAAAAATAAATATACAAAATAAAAAATCACAGAAAGAGCGTGTACCTGTCGGACATAGATGCTGGGCTCCAGCGCTCACACGCAAGCTTGTGTTCAGCTGTTTCATCTCTTTCATCAGCACCTTGACTTTCGGCGATCTGCAAAATAAGCTCCCAATATTTTAACATGTTTTGCAAATCACAGGTCTGCACCAACTAACCTGATTTTTTAATATTATTATCCTCCTTGCCCTTTGGTCACATGACTTACGAGAAGACTGAAGCATATATAGGGACTAGTCTGCACGCAGATACAGCTTCTTGACAAAACACAAATTATTATTTCTGTGGTCCTTCAAGCCTTGTTCTCAAAGTGATCTCAGTTTCAATGCCCCTCCTCCCCCCCCCCCCCCCCCATCCATATCAATGGCAAGTCAACATCTGTGGTGTGACAAGTTTAAGGAGACTGTCTTTAGAGATATGGGGTGAGGTCTTCTGGAGGACAGCCCTCGCTCAAACTGTCATCTAGAGTAGGTAGGCCGAATAGCTCAGTTGGTAGAGCGCCGTACTCTTAATCTTGGTGATCCTGAGGTTGCGGGTTTGAATCTCCACCGAGCCATTTTGATACAGGGGGATTTTTCCCTTTGCGTTAATATTGCTTCTGACTCCACTTCCCAAATAGTCATTCAAATGAAACTATAAACCAAGGCTCCGTGTGTGAACACACGCATAACATCTTGCACACACTTAAAATCCCATCACTAACTTTTGGAAGAGAAGGCCAGTTTGGCCGTTAGTACGGATGACATGTTACACATAGCATGCACCCTGCCTGAGAAACTGAAACAATGAAGGAAATAAGGACATTGAGTGAATGATACTGACAGGATGACATGGAAAACAACTGAATGAAGCTCCAGCAGGCAGCTCTTCTGTCAGCACTACCCAGGTAGGCAGCCCCTTGTGTACATGACAGTGTGGATTGTTAGCACTTTAAAGGCACTAAAAAAAAATGCTGTGTTATGATTATTATCATCATTAATTGCTGGATCTGAACAAGCTGCACTGAATACCATCATACTGTCCCAGCAGCTGTGCTATGCTTCCTGAAGAAAATGGATGCTGACAGCTCCCGAGTAAATATAACGCCTGGACCATGACTGTATGACGTCAGGTGTGACGGTGTATGAAGGGATTAAAAATGAGGGGCTTGGAACCAAATGTCACACTGAGGGAAAAAGATGAACAAACTAAACAGAGAAGCACACAATACACACAGAGCAACAGAAACACACTATCAATTTTCTTACCTCCGCCACTGTGAACAATTGAATGAAAAAAAAAGAATAAATGCGGAGCCCTGGTCACTGAATTGCTTATACATTACATACATTACATACATACATACATATTATATATATATATATATATATATATATATATATATATATATAAGGAATGCAAACTGATTCCAATACACCATCCCAGCCTATGAAATACATCACATTAAGATAAGGAGACTGTCTAGCATGTGGATTCTCCAGGATGTTTCTGTCTTCCATGATAACTGATTCATATCCAAGCCAAGTAGGTATAGCTAATCAACACAGACATATATGAACAAGAAAAAGAATCCAACAGGACAAGAAAGTTGTCCCTGCACAAGTGCTCTTTGACAGATAAACAAATGGGTACACACACAAAACAACAACAAATATAAACAAAAATATGAAGTGTTGGCACTGGACCACAATGATAAGCTCCCTACCAAAGAAACTGACCTGAACTTCAAACAGAATGTCTCATGTGATTTAGAAAGTAATATGAAAAAATTAAGGACTTTTTAAGGACTTTTTGAAGCACCTTTTTTTTTTTCAATTTTAGGACTGACTTCACGGATAATTTTAAAGTAAAATAATAATGAAATTCAGACACAAATTAAATCATTTGCTGTTACTCTTCAATACTCACATCATGGATCCTCTGCGAGCATAGATTTTAGGAATCTCAGCTGTTATTGTCAATGTAAGTATAGACACAAATGTTTGTTGTTTGTTACACTAAAGCAGAGCAAAGTAGTAGATTCTCACTTCTTGTGATCAATTGACAAAAATGTTTGAAAATGTTCACTGTACACAACAGATCTCTCCAATCTTGCAGTTGACAAAAATGTTTGTTTTGCCTGACGTCCATAAGAATTTCAGTTCTTGTCATACATGTTTGTTTGAAGTCACTGAGGGTAAAATGCCTCTATAACTAAAACTCTACACGTCACAACACAACACTGGGGGCATAAACATCAAAACACTGAGAGGATGCAAGTTTTTTCTTTCTCCACACTGAAACTGTTTGGCAAACTGCACAGTCCGAGAACATTCGCTAGAACAGATTTGAACTGCTTTCACACGAACGAAAGCTGTATTGACTTATCACTACTTTTAAAATCCTCAGTATTTCAGATTTCATTGCCTCTATTTTAATATGGCTCAGGCTGTTCACTGATATCCGAGCTGGAGCAGTTCTGTTGGTTGATGAACTGCAGGATGGTGAACTGCTAGAAGTAATGGGCTGGTCGCTCATTGTAGAATTTTAAAAAAAAAAAAAAAAAAACTCGAAACACGAACTGCAGGATATGAAGCCTTCATCAGGTCGCAGTGATTTTTTCCTTTTCTATGGCTATTTACAGCCAATTCTCCCATTGTACTAATGTCTATGATCTTCTTGCAAATGCTGCAAAAGGCCTTGCTTCTGTCTCCACCTGGGTCTGCCTGCAGCCATTCTTTGTACTCGTCTTTTTCCTGCCAAACCATGATAAACAAACACTTCGCCGGCATGCTGACTTCTCAATTTCAAAATGGTGGAACATTCATTCACATATGCATGTGCTATGAAGGCCGGTAACTCTGGTGTTTTTTTGACCTATAGCAGACGACGCATCGGTGAGATCGTCGATCTTAACTCCAACTTCTTTTTTCTTTTGTTTAAAATTCAATTTCAAGCCTTTTTTTTTTTTTTAAACAAACTCAGGATTTTACAGACTCTATTCAAAATCATAGGCAGTGACAAAATTTAAGGACTTTTTAAAGACCTTTCAGCAAAAGCCTGATTTTAAGGACTTTTAAGCCCTAAAAAGTATGCCCTCAAAATGAAGGACTTTTAAGGACTTTTAAGTCCACTCGACACATGCCCAATGACACGCGCAACAACACAGCACAATGCAATACAACACAGTGCAGCACAGCACAGCACAGTACAACCCAGTAAAGGAAAGCACAGCACACAATAGAGCATAGTAGAGTACAGCACAGCACAGCACAGTAGTAGTACAGCACAGCACAGCACAGTACAGTAAGTACAACCAACCAAGTAAAGTACAGCACAGTAGAGTACAGTGCAGCACAGTATATAGCACAGCATTGTACAATGCAGCCCAGTAAAGTACAGTACAGCACAGCACAGTACAGTACAGTACAAAACGACCCAGTAAAGTACAGTACAGCACAATCGTGACGAGAGAAGAGCAGCCTTCAACGTCCCCTGACCTGGGGTCGAAGCCTCCTTGCATCTTGCTGATCAAACAGTGGGACTCCTGGAGGCGAGCACAGCTGAAGCGCAGATCCTGCATAGTGGACGTGTACTCCTTCTCCAGCTCCTCCTCGTCGATCTCCAGGTCGACGAAGGCGTCTCTCCAATTGTTCTCGTCGTCCCCTGACGACGGTAAGACTGGGCAGTGTTCTGCTGCCAACTTCCGTACCTACACAGTCATTGTACGTCTGATACCACATAATTTTGTGAAAAGACCTAAAATAAAGTACTGCTACCACTACAACCGATGTATGTCACCCCACTGGTGAAAGGTACTGTCCATAGATACATGCATGAAGCCAGTGGTCTTGATGGCGAGGGTGTCCATCACACACATCAGTGGACAATGATGAAATGCCTGGTGTCTGCTGCATATTTCCAGACATCGGGCAGTACACACACCGAAGCAATAGAGTGTTTCCAGGAAAAAGGTGGTGAGGCTGGCTGATTAGCTACCCTGTGGGGTCAAGGGGCAGCACTGCTTGTGTGGGTCTGGGGGCAAAGCACCCAGAAGATGAAGGTTTTGGAATTAATTTCATACACTTTCAGTTTTTCAATTTTTTTTCCATAAAACTTCACTGATCTTCGCGTTCAATTTTTTCATTCTAGATTCTGTTAATGTTATGTGAAAACTGTCAGAAAAAAAGAAAAGCAAAGCAAAAACAAAAATCAGTCACTTCTTACCACCTTTGAAATCACAGGTATATTGAATCAGATTCTATCTATAAGACTCTAACCCTCAAACACACACACACAAACATGATCTCACATTCTGCTGGATTACACAGTCTGCTGGTTTGTAACAGGCAATTTCAGCATGGCAGTGTTTGCATTTGGCTTGGCCCGTTTGAGTTTTTCAAAACACTGAGAATATTCTTCACCATGTTTATCGCGCAGCCATTCGCATCACCAATGGATCCTTATCCCTACATCACTACCACCAAGAGCAATATACCACTGACCATTGTTGCCTTAACAATGTTTCTCACAAATGCCAGAATGCCCATACACAAGAGGAAACCATTTCCTGTGCTGCGTGAGTTACCTCCCTTGGAAAGCATTCGCTTGAAATCGTGTCCTGATATTAGTTCCAAGGATCACAGTGTAGTGTATGTGTGTGTATGTATGTGTGTGTGTGTGTGTGTGTGCATATGTGTGTGTGTGTGTGTGTGTGTGTGTGTGTGTGTGTGTGTGCGTGCGTGTGTGCGTGCCTGCCTGCATGTGCATGTGTTTTTCCGCATTTTTCTGCAAATAAGTGGAGATGTCTACTGCCTGAGCCACAACAGGGACTGAGACACTTTAAGGGTGCTTGAGATTCACTAATCATAAAAATAAAACAAGAAGATCAATGACTGAACAGAGGAAGTGACAGATGAATAAACAGGCGGCAGGCATTTGCAGAAAAAAAAGGCACAATTTATGTTCCAAGAATTATATTTGTCAAACGTTAAAAACAAAACCCAAACATAAAGAAATTAAAGACAGGCATTTGAAATTATTTTTTCACCAGTGCCAGAATGTGGGATTCACACCATCAGGGACAGAGGCAATTTAGAACTGAATGTGCAACTTGCTTTGCTTTTTCATGTCTAAGACATGACTGACATATCTCCTTAAGACATTCACATAATTCAATTGTACATAGGATAACTGGGTTCCATCCCGCTTCCTTCTGCAATTCCCTCTTCCCCCCCACCCCACACCTCCCTCCCTGCATATGTGACTTGAAGGCTTTTTTCCCCCTTAAAACCTGAATTGTGCAGCAAATACCGTCTTCAACAGTTCTAATAGCAAGCAAACACACACACACACCTTCAACATTTTTTTTTTTTTATCTTTTCAATCACTTCCTTCTTATGACACTGAACGTCATCTACTGCGCATGTCAATGCTCATTATCTACTGCAAGCGTCAACGTACATTTACACTGATCAGACACTGACTGTACTGTGACTGTCACTACTGGCAGACCCAACCCCTGTCTGTCTGTAGCAGCACCATCTCAGCCAGCATACACCTAAATACAAACAGACTGGAAACATGCGTTCACCTGCTCTACGAGTTTGAGCCACTTTGTCAGTGGTGTCCTCCGAGGCAAATCCTTTGCCCACGATGAACCGACTCCGCCTTTTCCAAATTGGCCAACTCAAAGTCAGGGTCTTTCACCATGGAAACCAGGTAGCCGTCTGTCCGAGACACGTCTTCCAGGGTGATGCGTAGAATGAATGTTCACTATGTCCAGCAGCAGCTCCACTGGATTGAACTCGTATCTGATAATGGTTACAGTGAATGTTGTTGAGCACCCTGAAGTCGTGGGAACTGAGTTCAATGTCCCATCACACATATAGGTGAAAGCACACACTGAGAGGAAACCGATTCCATGCCAAAATAATGTCACTCATGTTTTCTTACAACAATATCAAGATGTGGGTTTGGGGGAAGGCGTAGTATGAGAGAAATGCAGAGAAAGAGAGACACAGAGAGAGAGAGAGAGAGAGAGAGAGAGACCTGGCAGTGTGAACAACACACACACACACACACACACACCACACACACACATGGAAATCATAGTGTATGTTGTGTGTTCATAACATAATAAAAAACAGAATCTACAGATTTGAAGTCACTAACCTATCTTGTCTGTTGATTGTCACCGTTTTTACTAATTCATACATTCACCTTCCTTTACAAAAAGAGGAAAAAATTCACTATACCTTTCAGTCCAAAATCACTGGATGAATTTCTGCTGTACACAAATGTGTGAAAAATCCAAAATCTTTGATTTCCAAAGATCCTTTCTGGTGAACTCACTTTGCCTTGTCCTTGACATTGAAGCTCTTGGCCCTTGGCACCACACAGTGAATCCAGGAAGCCATTAATCTATGCGCAGGGGGGAAAAAAAGAAGAGAGAGAGAATTAAAATTGCTGTTTTAAACAAAGACAAATATTATTTCCTATTACAAGAAAAACGAACTATGTGCCAAGCTGGCTTCCGTTTTCTTCCTGAGTGCTTTGTTTCCAAAGCCTTTAACAGTTAATCAAAAGTGACATTTTTCATCAGCTTTTATTTTCTTTATAATCATGTGCTACAATCATATTTTCCTTGAAACAATATCTTTTTACATGAAAAAGTGGGGAAGCAAACCTGAAAGAGCAAAAAAGAAATTAAACACTGTAATAAAACCAAATATACTGCTTATAAAAAAACCTTCAGACAACACTTTTGACAACCGCCTTTCGATTATCAAATGAATTCCCAAGAGCAAGCATACATCTCTATCAATTTCTCATTCGTTTCCAGTTCAATACTGTCAGATATTCTCCAACACAGCGCAGTGCTTGGCCACAAATCCTGAATGTCCCCGCCACAACAGTTCCTGTTATTAGTTTTGTGGAAGTGGTCAGCTGATATTTTCATCTGAAAAGAGTGTACAAGAGGGGTTCTTGTAGCGGACTCAACTCCAGAGAAGACACTCGCTTGTTCTTTCTCCACCACATAGCAATAATTATTGTCACTCTCTTTCCCCACCATATAGCAATTATTGTCGCTCTTTCTCCATCCTGTAGCAATCATTGTCACTCTTTCTCCACCATGTAGCAATTATTCTCCACCATGTAGCAATAATTCTCCACCATGTAGCAATTATTGTCACTCTTTCTCCACCATGTAGCAATTATTGTCACTCTTTCTCCACCCATGTAGCAATCATTGTCGCTCTTTCTCCACCATGTAGCAATCATTGTCACTCTTTCTCCACCATGTAGCAATCATTGTCGCTCTTTCTCCACCATGTAGCAATCATTGGCCTCTCTTTCTCCACCATGTAGCAATCATTGTCGCTCTTTCTCCACACCATGTAGCAATCATTGTCGCTCATTCTCCATCACAAAGCAATCATTGTTGCTCTTTCTCCACCATGTAGCAATTCATTGTCGCTCTCTTTCTCCACCATGTAGCAATTATTGTCGCTCATCTCTCCATCACAAAGCAATCATTGTTGCTCTTTCTCCACCATGTAGCAATCATTGTCGATCTTTCTCCACCATGTAGCAATCGTTGTCGATCTTTCTTCTCCACCACAAAGCAATCCTTGTCGATCTTTCTTCATCATGTAGCATTCATTGTCATTAGTACAGGGGCCTAACAGGGGACTTCTTAAAACACGAAGTCAGGGGGTTTTTTTTTTTTTTTTTTTTTAGTTTTGTTTTTAGGGTCCTCCAGTCTCCCAGTTTCTTCCTATTTTTCCTTTCCTGTTTTTTTTTTCTTTTTTTTTTCTGTTGTTTAACTTGTGGGGCTTGTTCCATACTATTTTTTTCACCCTTTTCCCTAAACAAACTCACACTCACCATGCATTGTTTGTGTGTGTGTGTTGTTTGGTTTTTCTTTCACAGATGGACATTCGCTTGCAGGTTTTTAGCGTTTTAAGGAGAGCCATGAAAAGACAGTTATAAGAGAAATCTCAACGTTGAAATAAGGAAGGTGAAGCAGAAATCCAATCCAGATTCAATTCATTCTTTATTTATTTGCTTTTCTCAGAAAAAAAAGAAAAAGTAAAATGTAGATAAATAAAATAAGCAAACAAATAAAAGCAAAAAAAAAATAAAAATGTACATGAAAGGTAATAAATAAGCAAACAAAATAAAAGCAAAAAAAGAAATAAAATGTAGATAAATAAATAAGTAAAAACAAGTAAAAGCAAAAAAATAAATAAAAATGTACATGAATAAATAAGCAAATAATAAAAGCAAAAAAGAAATAAAAAATATAGATAAATAAATAAGTAAACAATAAAAAGCAAAAAATAAATAAAAAATGTACATGAGTAACTAAGTAAATAAGCAAAATAAATAAAAGCAAAAAAGAAATAAATGTAATCAATAGATAAGAACATAAATAAAAGCAAAAAAAGAAATAAAAATGTAGATGAATAAATAAGTAAATCAATATATGCATTTCTCACAGTGGAGCCGCCCTAGTGGCGAGGGGCTGGCAGGTGAAGCAGCGGGCTGGGCGACCTTCTCTGACTGGCTGACCAGATTCAGGAACTTCAACGTCTTCTGGCCTGCCAAACCAAGCATAGCTATTGTTAATTCAACATCACATATTAAGTAAACATAAGAGCATCAGCCTGCAAAGCGTTCCTCCTTCCTTCATTTGATGTTCAACATCAATCAGCTAATGATTCTGTTGACTTGTGAAAGGTTGTTAATTTGATTAACCAGTCAGAGCATCAAAATGCTGAGGGCGATATTCTTCCCAAAAACACACACACTAACTACTACTACTCCTAACTACTGCTATAACTCTCATGATCTTGCTGGTTAGGGTCCGTTCAGTGTGCCCCAACATGATGCCAGCTCATACTGGAGACCCTATCCTACTTGATCTTAACCAAAATAACAGCAAGAAAATTTTTGTGTGGCAGTTTTCCTAGGGTGTGAGTGGGGGGGGGAGTGGAGTTGAGAATGTTATTTTGCAGAATCACAAACGTGATGGCAATCTGAACTTGAAGCTGTCACAACCATCTGTGACAGTGCACTCAAATGTTACCTGAAAAAAATGCTATGTCAACATTTTTTGGGCTAATCCAGATCCTTACTTTGGAACACATTCAAAATTCAAAGCTGATAACCATTTTAAACTAATCAAGACCAAATTTGTTTTTTTACAAGAAAGGATAAAATACTTGATTTATGCTACTGTAATATACCATCTGCATACAAGTGTGTCAGCTCCCCCCTGTTGGTCAGTCTGATCACAATGCCATTCATCTCTTGCCAATTTGTTTTTGAATTCTAGTTTTGACATTAACGAAGCCACCGATGTTTATTTCCAGCTACATTTCTTTCTCTGTGAACACATGATTGTACCTACTAAAACTATCAAAATTTTTCCCAACAACAAACCTTGGGTTACAAAATCTCTGAAAATAACTCTAAATGAGAAAAAAAAAAGCTTTTCAATCAGGCAATAAAAGCGATCGTAAGGTTGTACAAAGAAAACTGCAAACGGAGAGATTGAAGAATCAAAGAGAGCTTACAAGAGAAAAGTTGAAAAACATGTTCCAGAATGGAAATATGCGAGATGCATGGAAAGGAATAAAGGTTTTATCAGGTTCAGGAAAATGTTCAAAACCAAAAAATTAGTAACAAAAAAACAGCAAAAGAACAGAAGCAATTTGCAGAAAAGCTGAACGATTTTTACTGTAGATTTGATGATAAAGATTTTAGTAAAGAATTAAGGAAGTGAAGGAAGAACTCCAAAGCAATGTTTAAAAACGATGTTGATGGAAGTGATTCTGTGTGATTGAGGAAAATGATGTTCAGTTTTTTTTTCAAACGTTTTAAATGTGAGAAAGGCAATGGCCCTGATAATATCTGTGGAAAATTGTTGAAGGTGTGTGCTTCTCAGCTCTCCTATGTTTACAGTCGTTTGTTTACCTGGTCACTTAGAGAATGTATAATTCCTGTTTTATGGAAAAATGCCACTGTATGTCCTGTTCCCAAAAAACGCAACCCAAAGCTGTTTTAAATGATTACCGACCAGTTGCCCTCACATCTGTTGCAATGAAATGTCTTGAAAGAATTGTCCTCGGTTATGTTTTAAAAGATACTACACAGTACAGTACAGACCCGTTTCAGTTTACCAAACAGAACAGATCAACAGATGATGCCCACACTCACACTTCTCCATCATGCTTTTTCACACCTCGAAAAACCTGCCTCCTTTGTACGCATTCTCTTATTGATTTCTCATCAGCATTCAACACCATACAACCACATCTGATGGCAAAGAAACTCATTAACATAAATGTGGGTAACAAGCATTCTTTCGTTGGATAATTGATTTTCTTACACAGAGGACACAGTCTGTTCGATATCAAAGTGTTTTCGTCTTCCAGAGTCATTTCAACTGGCGCACCCCAGGGTACTGTTTTTCACCAGTGCTTTTTACTCTGTACACAAATGATTGTTCAGGAAGTGATTCAACTTTTTGTACATTAAATATTCAGATGACTCAGCACTTGTGGATCTTTCCAACTCTGATTCTGTTTACTTCAAGGAGGTTCAAAGATTTGTTGACTGGTGCGATCATAACTATCTTGATCTGAATGTAACAAAAACGAAAGAAATGTTGATTGATTTTAGAAAGAATCCAAAAGCTGTACCACCACTTTTTATCAAAGGTGCTGAAGTAGAACGTGTTGAATCATACAAATATTTAGGAACTTTATAGATAATAAGCTGAATTTTAAATCCCATGTTGAGAGTATGTCCACAAAAATGTCAAACCAGATTATATTGTCTTCGCAAGCTGCGATCATTTCATGTGAATACTGACATTCTTCGGACATTTTATCATGCTTCTTGGAATCTGTTCTAACTTTCTCATTTATGTGTTGGTATGGTGGGTTGACTGTGAAGAGCAGAAATGTGCTTGAGAAAGTGGTGAACGTGGGAGGAAAAATCGTTGGTGAGAGACAAAAAGTTAAATGCAGAAGTGTCAGATTTAAACAAAGTTTATTCCCCTGTCCATTGATTTCATGAACCGAGATGATTTTAATTGAAATCCAAATTCCTCTATATGAATGTATGTCATATGTGAGAAAATGGGTAATGTGGCTAAATTATTTGTTTATTTGCTGTGAATGTGTTTGACCACAAATTAATTTCTCAAATTGAGATAATAAAGTTTACTGACTTGACTTGACTTGTCACATATCCTGGCTTGCCATATCAATGTGACAATGTAAAAACCATAAAAATACAGGCACTATATCAATATATAAAAAATAGTTTGAAATAACTTTTTTTTCAAACAGCAAAAAATGTCACACATGGGAAATCTTCAAGAGGGTAACTGACCATGATATGCACAGAAAACTGAATTGACCAATCAAAGGTTATTTTGTTCGTAAGAAAAATGAATGTAAAAGCACTCGTGTTTTTCAATGGGAAACTTTCAGAAAGACCCTTAAAAAACTGGTGAAGTGTCTGTGTTCCTAGTTTCTGCCCAGCCCACACAAAAGATGTAGCATTTGTGGTAGTTAGGAGTACTCAAGAATGAAGAAGTCAAATTTACCATCTCCATTAGAACATTCCAGGACAGGAACATCCGGAGTGTTAAGTATCTTGCCTGAAGAAGACCTACTAGGTCGAAACGCATCATCATGTGTTGTCTTATGATTCGTTTGTCTACGTTTTTCGGCACAGCCTTATAAATACTTTTTAAATGTGTTTACATTTCCACCTGCAGTCGCCGCACTTTGCAATAAGAGCATTCTATTTTAAATTACATTTAATGAAGATGCGAATCCAGAAATGTGGCTCACACATATGTTGTAGTGGTCCTTCCATTTGCTTAATCACAATGTGTTTACAGCTTAAAATCATGTTTTTGAAACCATCCAAGGTGAAGCAAACTAATTTACATAAAATTTGTAGTGTGGGTAACACAGCTATCTCAAACATACATTATCCATACTGGAATGCAATTTATGTCTACTTTCTGCCAGCCTCCAAAAGATGAAGTCTGGAGATCAGGTCCGTAGTTCTTCACTTGAAAGTCAATGGACATGCTTCTAATCTTTCCAAAAACTTCAACACATCTTGTTTACAGTGAGTAACAAATGGGAAAGTATGAGGTGACAGACTGGGGAAAACATTGGTAGCATGCAGTGAGTCACCCTTGAAAATGACCAGAGGCCTTTCGCATTTTGACACATGGACCACAGACACATTCAGTGTGAGGATGGAAAGTTAGGAAAGGGGTGATGAGGAACAGGGGAAGGTAGAAGGGATGAGGAGAGGAGGGGAAGGTAGGAGAAAGGTTGAGGAGGAGGAGAAGGGTGAGGAGGGAGGAGGGGAAGGGTGAGGAGGAGGAGGAAGGAGTGAGGAGGAGGAGGGGAAGGAGGGGGGGAGGGTGAGGGGAGGAGGATGGAGGAGGGGAAGGTAAGGTCAGAGCGGGGAAGTGTAAGTGAGAAAGGTGAGGATAGGTGGAGGTAGAAGGAGGAGGAGGGGAAGGTAGGAGGGGGTGAGGAGGTAAGGGGAAGGTAGGAGAAGGGTGATGAGGAGGGGAAGGGAGAAGGAGGAGGAGAGGAGGATGGGGAGGTAGGAGAAAGGGTGATGATGAGTGTGAGGGAAGGTAGGAGAAGGGTGAGGAGGAGGAGGGGAAGGTAGGAGAAGGGTGAGGAGGAGGAGGAGGAGAAGGTAGAGAAGGGTGATGATGAGTTGGAGAAGGCAGGAGAAGGGTGATGAGGAGGTGGGGGAAGGGTAGGAGAAGGGGGTGATTATGAGGAGGGGTCCGGTAGGAGAAGGGTGATGAGGAGGGGGGTAGGTAGAAGGGTGATGAGGAGGGAGGGGTAAGGAGAAGGGTGATGAGGAGGGGGGAAAGGTAGGAGAAGGGTGATGAGGAGGGGAAGGGTAGAAGGGTGATGATGAGGAGGGAAGGGTAGGAGAGAAGGGGTGATGAGGCAGGGGAAGGTAGGAGAAGGTTGATGAGGAGGGGAAGGGAGAAGGAGAGGAGGAGGGGAGGGAGAGGGAGGTGAGGAAGGAAGGGGAGAGAGGGTGAGATGAGGAGGGGATGAAGGTAGGAGAAGGGTGATGGAGGAGGGGAAGGAGAAGGGTGAGAGGAGGAGAGGAGGAGGAGGGGGTAGGGAGAAGGTGTGATGAGGAGGGGGAGGAGGGAGAAGGGTGAGGAGGAGGAGGGGAAGGTAGCAGAAGGGTGATGATGTGGTGGGGAAGGTAAGGAAAAGGGTGAGGGGGGAGGAGGGGGAAGTAGGAGAAGGGTGATGAGGAGGGGAAGGTAGGAGGTGAGGTGATGAGGAGGGGAAGGGAGAAGGGTGAGTGGAGGGGGAAGGTAGGAGAAGGGGGGATGAGGAGGGGAAGGGAGAGAAGGGTGAGGAGAGGAGGGGGGAAGTAGAGAAGGGTGGGGAGGAGGAGGAGGGAGAGGTTAAAGGGGTGATGAGGAGTTGAGGAAAGCAGGAGAAGGGTGATGAAGTGTGAGGGGAAGGTAGGAGAAGAGAAGGGTGATGAGGAGAGGGGGGAGGTAGGAGGAGGGTGTGATGTGGAGGGGAAGGTAGGAGAAGGGGAGGATGAGGAAGGAGGGGGGTGATGAAGGAGCGGGGTAGAGAGGGGTGATGGGTGGAGGGGGGGTAGGAGAAGGGTGATGAGGAAGGTAGAGAGGGGTGATGGTAGAGGTAGGAGAAGGGTGATGAGGAGGAGGGGAAGGTGGGAGAAGGGTGAGGAGGGGAGGAGGGGAAGGTAGGGGAAGGGTGATGTGGGAGGGGAAGGTAGGAGAAGGGTGATGAGGAGGGGAAGGTAGGAGAAGGGTGGGTGATGGGGGGAGGGAAGGTAGGAGAAGGGTGATGAGGGGGAGGGAAGTAGGAGAAGGGTGATGAGGGAGGGGAAGGTAGGAGAAGGGTGATGGAGGGGGAGGGAAGGTAGGAGACGGGTGATGAGGGGGAGGGAAGGTAGAGAGGGGTGAGGAGGAGGGGCAAGGTAGGAGAAGGGTGATGGAGGGAGGAAGAAGGTAGCAGAAGGGTGATGAGGAAGAGGGGAATGATGGTAGGTAGGAGAAGGGTGAGGAGGAGGAGGGGAAGGCAGGAGAAGGGTAATGACGTCACTTCACGGCAAAAGCTGACATGCCACTGCCCTGCAGCAGCTGGCTCACTCACCTGTCTCATAAATCGGGAGCCCACTCTCTCCTCATTCCTCAGGAACTGATCCTTCTCTGCTTGCTGCCTTCTGGACAGGGCTTTCCATTCTGCCTCTGCCCAACAACCAAACTTCCCTCCTTCATCTGTGCCCAAACACGCTACACACAGGAATCAGATTCGACAAAAAAACAAGAGACGGTCGCAACGTTTGTATAAATTCTGTTATTTAGATTAACAGTCTTTTGCTGATGGAAGAAACCCAAAAGAAAAATACATGAAAAGAAGACACACAACTTTCTGAGCTTTTTTTTTTTTTTTTTAGTGTGTAGTCTACAACAGAGAAGGGACAAAAGGGGAGTCGGGACAGAGAGAGGAGGAGGGGAAAGAGAGAGAGAAATATTAAGAGGAGGAGACAGACATCCATGTACAAAAAGAACAGTTGCAAGACAGGAGTGAACACCACCTCAAAAGAAATTAGATGCTGAAAAAAATTGCATTTTCTGGGTCTATGTCAAACAGATAAAACAAACAAAAAACAAGTAAAACACCCCCTCCCCCCTCTCTTCAAACACAGACACACTTAACTTTCATTTCTAAAATTTCATGACAAAAACTTTCCATTCCTCTCCCCCACACACGAACACACCATCATACTATTCTCTTTTCACTTGCCCTGCTAAGTGAATGCTTAGCTGATCATTTTCAAGCAGATTTCCTGAAAATTCTATTTTATTTCACCACTATATATAAGCGAACGGACTGCTTGAAACATCCAGAACTTGCCTGATTTCAAGCCTAGGGTACACTCCACAAACAGCCATTATTTCAATTCCACAGGCTATCATGTCAAATGTTCGACGATTCCCTTACCATTGGCTTTGAGGGTCTCGATCTTCTTGACATTGGCCAGACGACTCAGGCTGTCATGCAGCATATACAGCAGCGTGTCCAGGATTGAGTCCAGGAAATTCTACATGCCCACACACCATGAATACAATGATCAATTAAAAAAAAAAAAAAAGCATGCAGGTAACAGGTGACCATTAATTCTAATTCAAACGAGGAAAGAGATACCATCTGAAGTAACACATTCTTGAAAGACAATATGTAAACATATAAACATAAAAATACATAATAAAGCTAACAAAATGGAGATAAGAAAGTTCACAACTGGAATGTAGTCAATTCTTAATGCAGCCAGAAATAACAACAAAGGTAAAAACTACCATAATGACAATGTTACATGTTTTTTTCCCCTGAAATTTTGACTAAATCATCCTGCATTCAAAAATCTCCAGAAGAAAGGTTTGTAACACTGGGTATCCAGTTCAAGCTTTGAATCTGCTGCCACATTCACTGTCTGTGTTGACATAGCTAAAAGCATGGATCATCTGCTGCATATCAATCCTACAAAATTCCATACTTTTTCCATACCTTTCCAAGACCTCAGCAATATTTTTCCATGACCAAAATCCAGGACTAAACCCACCCCCATCTCACCTCCCACTTACCCTCAACCTTCATATTTATATATGCGCGCTTCACTCACACACACACACACACACACACACACACATTATACACACACACACACATACACTCAAAAATGATACACACACAAAAATGCAAGTGAACACAACAGAATGAACAATTCACTTACCAATCACACACACCATCATTTAGTCATAGTTCCTTTACCATTAAATGTAATTTAAAATTTACACAATTCTACTCACACCTGAAAATGTATCTTGATCCCAGTTTTACTTTTTGATTTCTTCCACTTCTTATTTATCAGACTTAAGCAGGTCTTTCACACAAAATTTCCAGTTTCCTCTTCTTTGTTCACACTGCCAGCACTTGAATCACAGTATCATTTAACAGTCACAGTTCCTTTACCATGCAAAGAGTAGCCATTTAGATGTAACAGGGTTCCCACTTTCTTCACAGGAAAAAAATTCAAGGGTTTTTCAAGGGTTTTAAAGGGGATATTTTAATTTTAAGGGGCAAATTTAGCCGTACAATTGAAAAAAAAAGAGTGAATAATAACCTTACACATGTAATCCAGCATGATGATAAGGTGATTACACTTCTGTAGTCTTTTCCACGCTCAATATCATGTATATACAAAAATAAAAAATGAAGTCTTTATACAGAAATTGAGAAATCAGAAAAAGAAAACTTTCAATCTGCTTTCCGGACCAGTATCTGACATGAATGTCCAGCTGCTTCTGTTTCAAGTCCTTGCTCAATGATTCATCAAAAAGCATGACATATTCATTGCAGCCGAGGCCTCCTCTCTAGCACATTTCAGGAGGGAGCTCAGCAAACTTTACTTTTAAAATACAGCCACTGTATGTGCTGTCGTGTGGAAGTGTGTGTGAATGGTTGGCGGGCCTGGACTAGCCTAGTGCTTGTTCTGGGCAGGATAGGGAGCAGGGTAACCCCTTTTTAAAAGGGCGAATGTGGGTAGCCTCCTGTAGCTCCACACTTAACTGGGTTTTTTTGTTGTTGTTGTTGTTTTTAAAAGTGGAGTGACTGATGGCGGAGAATGAAGCAAAATTTAGAAAGAGAGGGGGTTAGTTACCGCCAAGGACATTGACAAAGCAAAGCACAGGACAAGACACAATGCAATTCGACCTCTTGGATCTTCTTCAGGGGGAAAAAAAAAAATCACATTTAACATTTAGGACAGTACAAAGAACGAAGACTTATCTGTCCATGTGGTAGGAAGAATGGCCGCCAGACGGAACGACAGAGGGGATTATGGAGAGAGGAAAAAAAAGGGGGGGGGGGGGGGGGGGGGGGGGGGGGGGGGGGGGGGGAAATGATGGGATGGGGTTGTGTAGCTGGTTTAGTGGGGTGGTGTGATATATTTGTGATGGTTGTGGTAAGGTGGATGGATAATAATAATGCTAAGTAAGGGGGGGGGGGGGGGGGGATTTTTATATTATATATATATATATATATAGATAGATAGATATAGATAGAAGGATATAGTAATGATAATAATAATGATAGTGGTAGTAATATATAATAAGATGAATAAAATGAAAGTAACTGTAATAACAAAACAATTAAAGTGAATAGATAAACAAAACAATTTTTTTTTAAATGATTTTTTTGTTGTTTGTTGTGTGTGTGTGTGTGTGTGTGTGTGTGTGTGTGTGTGTGTGTGTAGGCTAGCTGGTAGGTAAGTTAGGGGGAGGGGTGTGGTATGAATGTTGTCTTTTTGAACAAGAAAGTAGTAGTTTTTTCTTTTCTTTTTTTTTTTAAACAAAACGCGCACTTAAATGAGTCACTTAAAGTCTATGGAGACGACGTGACGATTGATTTGAAGATTCAGTCTGTGATTTCACTCTTTTTTCAGTTCTGACAGAAAAAAGGAGCAATGCCAAAAGTTGCAAGATATCTACTTTTGGTTTCCCCACACCGATAGTTCGTCGCAATCGAGGAATATGGAAACATTGCTGCAAACAGTTTCGCGTTGTCTTCAGCAGATCGGAAACTGTGATGATTGTTGATGGCATGAATCGTCCACAACACTTCAGATTTCAACACATCTGTCCCACTTGCTGTTATTGTGGATTGGCTGACGATTCTTACTGAGGAAAGGGTCTGACCCGATTTGATGAATTTGATGAAACGGTCTTTTTGCACACTTTACAGAAAAACGCATGTTTGTTGTCTCTGCATTCAGTGATCCAGCTTCGATATTCTTCCTTCTGTAGCCACAACGGATCAAATGCGTAATTTTCCCTTTGGCATGATGACAGACGCAACAGTATCGGACTTCGCCGAAGATGATGAGAGCATGGCGCCCTTTGTCGGAAGTCGAACTGCTGCGCATGCGCAAACGATAACCGACTATTGAATTGCTTCCCTTTGCTTGAAAAGCAGACGACACGCAACACGATTCGAGAGGCGAAAAATCGATGTCCGAAGTCTCGTTCGCGTTT